>JASUUG010000890.1:0-64050 GCA_030449905.1 Luvunga scandens | reverse complement strand
AAGAAACTAAAATACTATTTGGTATCGATTTTTCAAGTATCTTTAAAAATCACTGTCATTAGAAAATTGATTCAAATACTTATAAATAAAGGGTAAAGGGTAAAAAAAAGGACAAAACTAATTTAAAAATTACTATAAAACAGCTCTTGGATAAATAAAAGAAATGAAGTATTAAATGGTGATACTAGATTACCTTCCAATAAGGTAAGTTAAAAAAAATTGACTTCTTCTTCCACATACTTTTTAGTTCATTTTGCTTTCTGCTTCTCTTTTTCTTATATTTACCCCAATTATTTTGAACATTATTTAAGGCATGTACAATGTCTTCACCTATCAAAGGTTTAGGAGGCTGTCTTGTTTCTTTTTTTCCACTAAACCATCTTTTTTTCTCAATATGCCATTCATGTCTTGGATGTAAAAATCGTCTATGACCTCTATATACAGTCTTTTTGTTATTTGCCAACCATTTAGAATATATGTTCGGACTACATATAGGACACACTAACTTTCCTTTTGTAGTACATCTAGTTAAATTACCATAAGCAGGAAAATCATTAATTGTCCACATTAAAATAGCTTTTAGTCTAAAGGTAGACTATTCAAATAATCATAAACAGGAACACCATTGTTCCACAATTCAATCAAATCATCTAGTAGTGGCTTCAAGAATACATCAATGTCATTCCCTGGTTATTTTGGCCCCAGTATTAACAATGTCAACATTATATTCTCCATAGACATACATACCCATAGGGGGAGGTTATATATGACCAGCAAAATAGGTCAACAACTATATACAGAGGTAAGACTACTACAAGGGTTAAACCGGTCAACAGCAAGCTCGAACCTGATATTTCTTGGATCAGATGCAAAACTAGGCCATTTCTTATTGATGGTATCCCATACCACTGAATCAACAGGGTGTTTTCTGAACTTTTGTTAGTTGAGTGCCATTTTAATTGTTCCACTTTTTCATATGACATAAACATCCTTCTAAGTCTCGGTATTATAGGGAAGTAAGGCAACACTTTTGTAGATATTCTTATTTTAGTCTTCTTAGTTCGAGAATTTACTTCCCATTTAGAGATATTACACTTAGGACATGAATATAAATTTTCTTTCTCCTTGGTGAAGAGACAACAATCATTAACACAAGCATAGATTTTTTTTTTTTTAACTACTACCAAAATCCTTAAGTAGTTTTTTTTCACTAAGTGTAGAGAACTAGGCAAAATGTTATCTTCTGGCAATATATCACAAATAATCTGAAGAAGTTCATTAAAACCATTATTAGACAATCCGTGTGCAATCTTGCTAATATGTTTGTATATTTTGAACATCCTAGGTATAAAGAAGTCTCAGCAGCTTTCACCCTTTCAGTAAAGCCATTTTCTTCTAACCTAGGTGTGGCATCATCAATGTAGTCATTTGGTTATCCATGACACTATAGTTTTGAAGGTAAGCATCATGGTTAGCATCATTATACATTTCATAAGTGTTTGTCATTTTCACATCTTTATGTTGTCTAAAAGTATTTGGAGCTTCTCCGTGAAAAGCCCAATTATCATAAGTGGGATCCTTCCCCTTTATCACTAAATGTTCATATACTGTGTCTACATGTTGGTGACAATAACAGACACATTTTGTGTATGGACATATAATCCTATCAAAATTTCTAGCATTTTCTTTGGCCAAGTTGACAAATTTTTAGGCTCCATCTTGAAATTCTTTAGTATATCTACATATAGAAAAAGTTAAAAAAAAACTTGAAATCTAATAGCATAAAACATTTAAATAGTGTAGTTATGAAATATTGTATTGAAATGCAAACCTATTAAGCTTCACCCATTCTTTATCCATCAACATAATATCAAGTGCTTGCTTGTAACCTCTTTGATCTGCTGTTTAAATATAAAACATTTTTTTTATTATTTGCCTAGCAGAGAATTGGATTGCTCAACTTACTATACATAACCAATTCTTTTTCTTACGCCCCCAAGGGCATAGTCGAGTTGGTTGGCAGTGTAATCTGTCGCCCCTCACTTGTGTGGAGTCGGGTTCGAGTCTTGGGGGTGGGGAGGGGGTAAAAATTGATTTGGGCTTGCCCACCCCCCATTTTCTTAAAAAAAAAACCAATTCTTTTTCTTACTCATTTTTTTTCTTTTTTCTTTTTTTTAAAGGCAATTACAAATAAAAATAACCAAAATTCTTTTTCAACTCAAACTTGCACAATAAGACATCACAACTATATGACATTGTTTAGCAAAAGTAATAGCTTATAAACAAACATATACATAAATGATACAATTAAGGTTTCTAAAGGATAAAGATAATCAAATTGGTCATTTGCATGCTAAAAAGAATCATTCAGTATTAAGCATAAAAGAATAAATGATTTCCTATGTGACATGTAACAAAAGAGAATAATAATAATAATAATAGTATAATATGAAAACTTGAAAAGTTAGTTTACTAGATATATAGAATCTCGACCAGTAAAAGGCAAATCTTGGCAACTTGGGTAGTGCTACAAAAAGTAAAATAAAATATTTAGTTTAAATTCACAATTAAATAAAGGAAAAAAAATGGAAAAACATCAGATAGCCATTAATAATTGCAACAAAAAAACCACAAATTAAAAAAAACCAAAATTTTAATGCAAAAATTATACTTTCTTTCCAACTTTTTCCTAAACTTATAAATCAAATTCAATTTCCTCGATCAGTGGTACCAAGTAGTAATAGATGCACTATCACTATCACTATCGAATTCAAAGGAAACATTTAGCAATATAGTCTCAAAACGAAACAAACAAATAATATGTTCATATACAGAAATTTTGAAACAAAAATTATGCTTTTTTCCAATCTTTTAACAAAATTATAATTTAATTAATTGAAAGAAAAGTTAGATTAACTAGATAATAGAATGACACTAATAAAACCATTCAAACTTAGGTCCCAACAGAAAGATTTCCAATTTAAATGAAAAGAAAATCACATATTAAATAAAAAGTTCTTACCTTTCCTAGTGAGTAATGGTACAAACAGTGATAATAGGAATTAAAAAGAAGATTGAGACAAAACCTTTATGAAATTGCAAAGAGGATCAAATACTAGGGTTAAAAGGGTATACAATTCCAAATAAGAGAGGGAAAATTTGAAAAACTAAGGCATTTGCAAATATCAATATTCTAAAAATATGAGATAAAATTGGAAAAAATTGAAAAATTTTGGAAGAATTTGATGACAGCCGAATCTCCATGGATAATTAACGTGGAAGTGTTTTAGAAGAAGAGGGAAATCTGCAAAATAGAGAGAAATTAGTAAAGTACTTCTATTAATTTGTTTGATGTAAGATTTACTTTTAATAGGAAAAGTCAAAGGCCATCTTTTATAATTAATTAATAGCAAATATCTCATGCCATTGAATATTGTTTTTACGGGATTGATATTTTTATGCTATTAAAAATTTATAATCTAAAGCAATCAACAACATTTTTTAAAAATATGCTATCTTATTATATAGCTAAAATTTTTAATGGTGAATATTTTAATACCTTCAGCAATTAATTTTAATATAATTTTAAATGTAAAATATATTGGTGTCTATCCAATCTGTGGCATAACAAAAACAAATACATAATAGTATTATTTGTAGTTTAATCCTATATTACATTAAACACAATATAATATTACTAAATTATTATAATATTATAATCATAACAAATACATGATAATATTATTTGTAATTTTAAAGGCATCAACAATGTGAGGAGCATGTACCATTAGATCTAATCAACGGTACACATTATTTCTATTAGTAAAAAATTTAATTATTTCTAATATACTATAACCTATTAATAGAGAGGTTAAAAGAATAATTTAAATTAAAAAATATAATATAATATTTCAAATTCTTTTACTTAAAATTTTATTTTTTTTCAAGTTATTTTATTTGAAATTAAATTTTTAACAAGTATTGTCTATTGACAAGTTTTTGTTCTCTTCAATATGTACTCTTATTTAGGAAATCATTGTTGCAATACTTGTTAAAATTCAATTTTAAGACTTAGAATCATACACAATGCTAAAAATGCAAGCCATATTTTAGCATTGTATTAATCCTAAATAAAACTTTTGGTATATTATAATGATACTAAAAGGAAAATCAGTTTACAATTCCCAAATTAGATATCGATTACACAATATACGAATCCATACTTAATTTCAAAAACTTTTTATTCTTCACAAGTAACATCAAAATGTCATGCTATTGCTACTCTAATACTCATACCAATCAATACTTTGCCAAAAACTATTGCAATCTTTACAACATCAAAATTCAATCTTGTTGCTATGCCAATGTTGATATTGTGTAAGTGTTCGAATATGGAAGTAAAGATTTAAAATCATGCAACAAGAACAATAATAAAATAAACTTAAATAATTTTGATTAAAGATCAAAATAATTTATAAATATGTAAATTCTCTGATGACTTATTGTACCAAAAACAATATAAAAGATAAAAATGAAAAACAATTCATTCATTTACTAACCACGCCAAGTTATTGTGCTATCAAAAAACCGTCATTATCTTTTAATTGATTAACTATTTTTTCATTATATTAAACTATATTAAATGAATGAATCTAAGGGTGTGTTTGGTGCGCTGCACTAGATTGTATTGCATTGTATTAGACTTTATTGTATTAGGATGGTATGTATTAAAATGGCCTATTGTATAAATTGTACAATGTTTGGTGCTAAGCTATATGATATTATTATCAATTCTCATGTGTTTGGCATATAACATGTACTGGATTGTATTAATTTTTGTTATTATTATCAATTCTCATGTGTTTGGCATATAACATGTACTGGATTGTATTATTTTTTGTTAAAAGTAAATAATTTAAGTAAATAACTAAATTGTATTAATTTTTGTTAAAAGTAAATAATTTAAGCAAATAACTAACATTGTTATATTAAATAGCATAATCCTTGGATCATGCAATAATTTTTTAATGCTAAAAAGGATGGATATGCTAACTTTTATATATATAAAGGAAAATACTTATATACAAATTTAATAATTTTATATTTGTTTCTACATTTATGTAACTATAAGTTTTAAAAATTTTACAACATAATTTTTCTACACATTTCCTTTGAAAATTAATCACAAAAAAATAATTCTAATCAAATTACATAAATAAAGCATATAATTTTCCTTTGTAGGGGAATTTTCAACCTTAATATAATCATTCAAAGTTTACAAAAATTTGTTCAACTTAATAATACAATATTACAGCAATACTATAACAAAACATCGGGTTGCGTTAAGTACACAGATGCACTCACATGCTATAATACTATACAAAATATTGGGTTGTGTTTAGTACGCACATATTTTCTATACTAAAATATTATTGGCTTTAAAATATCATAGCCATTTTAAGCAACATATCAGCCTTGTGCTCTATGCAAGAGCATATGAACAAATGTTACCTTAAACTCACCTCTTGAGAACTTGAAAATTGAAATAATGTGGGGTTCCTTTAGAATTAGCTCTAAGGGTAGAAGTTCTTCTCCTGCAGAAAGTCCTATAGTTGCAAGTTCATCAGAAATGTCAAAACAATCTTTTTTGTTATCGAATAAGCATTGAGCTATTGTACTCATGTTTTCAAATGATTGGCAGATAAGATTAGCAATCTTATCAATGCCAGCATGCAAGTCACCCTCCAATCTAGATCTCTTCTTACTTGGTGGTTGTGAGTTAGCTCGAGCAGTGTGTTGAGAACTTGAAGGTGGTGTAGCTGATATTGGAGAACATACATCATCCATTTCATTATCATCATTGCGAATTTCTTCTTGATTTACTTTGTCTTCTATATCAACAGAAGTTTGTGCTTCATGTCCAGTAGCATGGTCCTTTCCAAATATGTTTGTCAAATTTTCATAAAGTGAGAATGACTTGCCTCTTTAGTTTCTTATAGCATTATAAGACTACAAATATTTAATCAAGATGTAGTTAGATCAATAAATAATAAAAAAATATTAAAGTTAAACATAGTAAATAGTTAAAAATTTAATAAACTTAGACATAACAATTGCTAAATAACTATCAATTTCCAAAAAGAAAATTTCAACAACTTGCAAATGAGAGTAAATAAATTAAAAAATTTTAAAAACTTCACTAACATGTACATATGAATTCCAAACTTCATCACTATCAAACTCCACACATTTTTTCACATCATTTTATCCAAAACCACTCATGTTCAACATATTAAATATCAACCCATATTGTTTCTTCCATTTCTTAATCTTAGAGTCAATATGAGGAGAAGCATTCAAACCACAATTTGGTAACTTTTGATTTAGTATCTTTTCAAGATGTATAAATGTACTAGATTTGAATCCATTATCAGCATGACCACCACTTACAACCACTGTATCTAGTCCATCCAACAGTGTTTCTTCTTCAACATATGTTCATGCTTGCCTTGTACCTGCCTTGTTTCCAATGGTGTGGCTTGTACCCCCATCCTCCTCCATTCTTATATGTTGAATTTGATTATATTTTTTAAAATATAATTTAAACAATAAAATTGTAAGCTACATATTAAATCATTACCCTAATTCTCAAATTAAAATATTAACAAAAAATTATATTTTTAAATTAATAGATAAACAAATCACAGAGTACCACATAAATATAATGTCACAACACTAAAATAAATTCATAATGAAAAATATATTAGCCACGGTTTCTAAGCCACTCATTATATATTACATATGCTAAATCATTTCTGCACCCAGTCCATTGATCTAAATCTTCAAGAGTGGTTATGTTATTTGCATCTTGTACTTCATTATCATTTATCTCAAGTAATTCGTTCTCTAATGGATCTACTGACATTTCTCTCCTAATTACATCATGCAGTAAATAGCAAGCAATAATAATTTGACACTGTGTTTTGATTGGATAAAAAAATAGACTTTGTAGTATAGCCCATCGCATTTTGAGTAAACCAAACATCTTTCTATAACGTTTCTTGCAGAAGAATGTTTCATGTTAAAGAACTCTTCTTTGTTTTAAAGAGCACACCCATCTCTCCATTCTGAGACGTGATATTGTGTTCCCCTATAAGGTGCAAGAAATCCTTCAGCATTTGAATATCCAACATCTACGAGATAGTAGTAACCTAATCATTTTCCACAAACATTAGTTAAAAAATATAACTTATAGGTAATTTGAATAAAATGAAAAAAGAATAAAATAAAAGTTAATCATAAGTCATACATGTTGGAACTCTTAAACCAGTTGGTTTGTTTATGGCATCACGGAGTATTCTAGAGTCAGAGGCAAACCCTTCCCATCCAGGCATCATGAAGATAAATTTCATGTCTCACGAACAAACCCTTAAAACATTAGTTGCAATCTCACACTTTCTTGTTTGATATCTTGGTTTGTCATTTTTTAACACACGTACTGTTACATAAGTTTCATCTAATGCCCCAAGCAATTCTACATACATTAAAAAATAAAATAATATATATTAAGCTCTTGCACTTTTATGGTTAATTAAAAAAATGTTGTATAAATAGTGAAATACCTTGAATCACTTCCATCTTCCATTAGTACAATTTTCTAGCACAGGTTTAGGTGCTCTTAGTAAAATACTTTGTAACCGTAAGACTCTTTTTAACACTGCGTTGAAGTGTCTACTAATAATTTCATTGTATTGGGAAAAACCTACTACTAATCTTGTGATTCTTAACATGGTGAGATAAAATGTGCAAAAATATACAAACTTGCTCTTCAACAGTCACCAAACCATTGGCCTTTATCATTCCTCTTGATCAAAGTAACTCACATAATAAACCAAATGTTTGTCTATCCATTCTTAGTTAATGCACACATTGTAAGTCACCATTGCTTATTATGCTATCTATGTAATGCAATTGACTAGCATGGTTTACGAATGGTTGACTACTAATCATTTTCCTTTCATTGTGTTTCTTAATCAACTCCAACAAGCGCAAATACATCATTATGGATAAGAACACTAATTGCAGGTGCTCGACAGTCAATAATATGTAAAGGGAAAATTTTCTTCTTCTTTCCATATCTAAAAATTGATAGATACAACATCAATTACTAACAAATTCTAAAACATGGAAAAAACTAAAAAAAAAACTATTTACAGAACCCCAACCTCTTTTCCCAATTGTCAAATAAAAGCATTAGTGCTAGAACTCATGATAAATAAAACATAAATCTCAAATCAGAACTTCCAAATATCGTAAATAGAAACCAAAAGAAAAAAAAAACAAGTAGATATTGAAATTTTTGTACCCAATAAACATGTAATTACAGCTTTATTACATTAGGCATTTCCCAATAATAATTCCTTTGTACCCAAAACCTCCTTTGCCTTAATCATCTTTAATCTTAAATATTAAAGTGCTAGGAATCTTTATCTTAATTGTTCCCCAGTGATATAGCAAATAATATATTTGTTCTTATCATAATCATCACTCAATATAAGCCCAAAATAAGTCGCGTAGCTTTTTTATTTTATTTTATTTTTCAATTGGTCAAGTTATGACCATAACAAAACCAAATCAATAAACAAAATATAAGCTGCATGGCTTTTTTCTTTTTTCTTTTTTTAATTGGTCAAGTTATGACCATAAAAAAACAAAATCAACAAACAAATGTCAACCATTACACTTTTCCAGAATGACTAATGTATGATATTTTTTTTGTATTTAAGTAAAATCTAAGCAAAACGTACTTAGCAAATGAAGACAAACTCAAAAATTTCTAAAAATCTTTGATAGGAACTCGGGAGCAAGACTAAATTTCCTTTGAAATTAATGTGGATTTGGTTAATATTTGAATGCTTAATAAAGATTTGCTAAAGTTAAGTGTTGAAATTACCTGGAACAAAAGAATTTAGTAAAAAGTTGTCCGTAAATTTGTTTTTAGAAGTGAAGGAGAAGATGGTATGGTTGTGGGTTTTTTACTTTTCTTTTAGTTTTAATTTGATTGACCAAGCTAATAAAGAACCACCCGAGAGTTGGTGTGAGTCTTTATGACACATCCAAATCTATATTTATTTTACTTTTTTATACAATACATACCAGTTAAATAATTTTACAAAACATTGGTTAAAAAAGTAAGTACAGTACATATCATCTTAATCCATGCTGCCAAACATACCCTAAAGATACAAAATAATTCCATTATTAAGAGCAATCCTAAAAATAAATCACTTGAACTATCTAGTATTTTCATTTAAAATTTGGCCTCGACGTAGCTAAAAAAAAAAAAATCCAATAATATATTCTTCTCCAGCACTACTGTGAAACTCGGAAAGATTGAGTGGTGTGGGAAGTTAGCACATCGATGCATAAGCATGGTTTAATTTTCAAAATTTGAAAAAATGTGGGTGGTTATTCAATAAGTGCTCGTGACGTCATCATATGCATAAGAAATTTATCTAGAGGAAAATAACATTACACCTTAAGGATTTGAAAAATAATCACGAAAACCTCCAAATTTTTAATAGAGCATTTCAAGATTTTCTTTTGATCATAACACCTTCAACTCCTTTAATTCAAAATAAATTGATTCTAATATTTTATAATAAATAGAAATATAATATTAAAATAAATATAAAATATATATATTTTAAAATAAATTTAATGCTTAATTGTTTTTACTATTTTACAATCTATTTAGACATATTTTATTCTATTAACGTAAATTATTAATAAATGGAAAAATAATATTAAAATTTAAATTATTTTGAATATCATGTAAATACTAACTGCAATATTATTAATATGAGAGATATTTTATTAATTGTAAAATCTATTTAATCTGAAAGCTTATTTAAAATCTCAATAATAAATATAAATGAATAACTTAAAAATATTAATTTACATATTTAAAATTATTTTATATATTAAAAAATATTTTAATATCATTAGTCTGTTAGACAAGTTATATTATTTATATTATATTTGTATTATTAGAAAAAAAGTCAATTTTTAGTTCCTACATTCAAATGTTATTATGAAAAAAAAAAAAAAGTCTTAGTATTCTTTATAAAAATTTAAGGGTCTACGTGACTACTTCCTTATATTTTAGTATGTAATTGTTCTTTTTTTTTAATATTTTTTTATTAGATCATAATTAAATTATTTAACAAAGATAAAGTTGACCCATAAGCATTACACCAGCAATAGCTCTTTAATTTCCACTTTCCAGTAAATATGTACTTTTTGTAAATTAGAAACCCACGTGATAAGAACTCGTTTCTATTCATATTATTGCATTTCCTACATGTGGGAAATTTAAATTGGGTGACCTTGCCCAGGTCCTACGTCTACATCGATGAGCAGCACACCAACAATGGCTCTTTAATTTCCACTTTCCAGCAAATATATACTTTTGTTGGCTCTTTTAATCTTCAATTTCCGGCAAATATATCCTTTTGTTGGCTCTTTAGTTTCCACTTTCCAGCAAATATGTACTTTTGTAAATTAGAAAACCCAACAGATAAGAACTCACCCTGTTGTAAGCTCATATTTCTATTCGCTATTTTCTCCACGTGGAATATTTGTATATTAACATTCTACCACTCTTCACAACTGGCGTCGGCTCTGTGCGTTGATCCCATATTTAATGTGGAACCTAGCTCTAATATCAAATACTTAGGACTCATAGATGGAGCTCGCTAGAGATGGTCAATGGGCCGGACGGCATAAGGCACGGCAATGACACGACACGAGTCTGTACAACACGGCATGGCACAAACACGTTTCGGTAGAGCATGCAGTACAACAAAAGCACATTTCGGTGGAGCACGCAGTATGACACGACACGCATGCGGGCCGGGCCGGGCCAAGCTGGGCTTAGAATTTTAGGCATGTAGTCTTTAAACGTACAGCACAATTAGAGATGGGTCAAAGTATGGCACGCGAAAAAGAACACAATAAACACGTTTTACTTTTAATGAAAGTGAACTTTAAATTGTATGATTTTATAAATTACTTGAAATTGAATTTTTTTAATATATTTTATTAGCTCAAGTTTTTTAAATTTTTTTAATTCTTAGTTTCAAAAAAATTATAATTGATTTATGTTTATAATTTATTAAATAAATAATTGATATCATGATTTTAATAAATAAAATTATAAATATTATAATTTTATAAATATGTATTAATATTATTATGAGCTATGATATATGACTCTATATAATTTTAAGTTAACCCTTAAGAAAAGTTTATTAATATTGTTTTTGCTAAGTTTTATAAAAGAATTCTAATACCATAAAGCCAAACTTAATAATTAATATTACATTCTCTTATTATTATTAAATATGGACTTGAGTTTTGAATTTTTTATTTTGTTAAATTTAAATAAAGGCACATGGATCCAAAAAGATGTATAAACTTAAAAAAAACGTGCAAACAACTTAGTATACGCTCTTAAAAAAAAATTAAAAAAAAACTTAGTTGGTTTTTTTTCTTAGGCATGGTATGGCACAGCCCACAACACGGCACGTGTGGGTATGACATGAGTGGATGCGGTATGTGTGCCGGGTCGGGCCTAAGACAAAAAATTAGGCACGACACAGCACGGTACGAACACGAACACACATGGGCTTTCCTTTAATGGCCGATCCGGCCCGTTGGCCACCTCTAGAACTCATCCTTAAGAATTGGCTAAGAGTACTGAAAATGTATATTCCCATCTATATTATTGTATTTTTTTCATCTAGGATATTGGATCTAACATCAAGTAAAGAAATATGATAAATACTTCATCCACTAATATATGCTTAAAAAGGAAATATTAGCCAAAGATGAGAGAAGACGAAGACGCGGGCCTTGTCGGCAAGTGAGAGCAATCGATTTTTTAGCACTAGAATTTTGGGATTTTATTTTCGGACTTTACAACACCTAGTACTATTCTTTTTGGTCAAGGGGAGTCATACAACAAAGCGAGATAGTAAAGAAGTTTCAAATACAGCTCTTGCTCCCTCACATTGTCTATTAGTTACAGACCATAAAATAATAAGTTAATAGATAGGGAGATGCCACATGGAGCTAACTGGAGGGTCAAATGACCGGAGTAAAAGTTCGCATGCCGGTTCAAGAATAGTTTTTAATTTTTTCGAGCCCCAAATGTTCCAACATATGCCACCATCCCCCATTAATTTTGACAATAGTTACTGCACTTCCAATTCTGTTTATTTTGTTTAAAAATCTAATAATTTTAGACTTTTTTAGTTTGAAAGAGTATTATACCCCTGGAATCGATTTGTACGATTACTAAAATAGCCATTACAAAAAAACATTTACAATGAATTTTTTACTCTTAATTTTTTTAAAACAAATAAAAAACTGGATTTGATTTTTGTTTTTTGGAGTAATCAAATTATTTCTTTGAAATACATTTTTTTAAAAAATTTCTTTTAGAGTTTTGAACATTTTGGAAAAATCTGATGATAATTGGTGTCAAGTTAGAAATCAAAATATGAGAGTACAAATTCAACTTCTATAAAAAAATTCCTAAATATTCTATATGTATTTTTTTTTCTCTTTTTTAAAATTCTCAAGATGCTCTCATTAGGAACTATCAACTACGAATTTTTTTTAGTAATAATATATAAATTACTTTAAAAAATATACTTATTAATTTTTGAACATTTTGGACAAATCTTATGATAATTGGTGTCAAGGTAGACACTAAAATATGAGAGTACAAATTCAACTTGTATAAAAGGTTTCCAAATATTCTAGGCGTATTTTTTTTCCCTGTTTTTCAAATTTCTCAAGAAGCTCTCGTTAAGACATATCAACTACCAACATTTTTTAGTACTAATATATAAATTATATAAAAAAAATATTGAAAATACTCTTTTCTTAGTGTCATTTGTGAAACATAAAATCATCACGAGTATGTTTGTCTTTATACATTGAAAAATTATTGTTATGTAATTTTTTTCCTTGGTCAAATATCCAAACAGTTGAAGTAAATATTTTTTTTTTATAATGAAATGGGTGCTAAATGATGACTTACAAACTATGAAGGGATAATTGAGTGATGGTATAGTCACAAATTTTTATATAAATTTATTTTGTATAAATTAATTTGACATTAACTCATTTGTTAAATAAAAATACAAAATAATAAAAATAAATCATGTGTACTAAGAGATATTTAATATAACCAATTAAATGATAATATTAGTTTGTACAAAAAAAATTATATAAGAATTTATAACTATATTAGTACTCAATAAAGATTGTAGATTCATGTAGCTGTGTTAGAATTTAATCTTTTTATGAAATTTTCTACCACCGATTTTTCATGCTTCCATTAATTTCTATCCGTTGGATTTCAACCAATAAATTCAACTAATAATAGCTGCCGGCAGTTAGTTACAGAGTTAGCTAATTTTGGCGTCGCTGCCTTCAAATACACAAAATTAAAAATTTCTGAGTTTTCGACATAATCCTTTCTTTCATTTTTTTTTTTTTTTTGTGCAAATCAGTTAGATACAAACTTGTCTAAAATATCTTCATTGAAGATTCCAATCAACAAGTGAGCTTGAAATAATCTTTTAAATTTTGATTGTTGAATTATACTCAATCATTCATAATTTTTGTCATACATACATTATTACATATATATATATATAATATTAAAATTTACTTAATTTTATATTCTTATTTCATAACCATCAATTATAATTTTATAAAAAAATTAATAAAAAGATCAACTCAGTCCTGAATCTAAGTTCATTTTTCTAAAGTCTTGCTAGCTTACAATTATTTGTACAGTCCCTAAAAAAATAGAGTAACTAACCACTCAAGTCCTCTAGTCATTCATTTCAGAAATTTTATAATACCTCAGAGGTGTCATATTAGTCATATAATAAACAAATGATATTATGATATGTGTGTATTTATTTTGAAGAATCAGCAGCTAATTGATAGTTATATAAAATCAAATACGCATGTCATACATACATTAATTAATTGTATTACTTTTAAATGTACCACTCATTTTACTTTGAAAGTAGCTCTTGGCATTTTTCTAGCATGCATATTTAAAATCTTTTCTAATAAATTGGCAACACGACTAAATATGTATTTTACATTATAAAATTTAATTTATATTTTCTAAAATCATTACTATTAGAAGATTATTAAATTTATATTTTATAAAACCTAACAAATTAACATTGTTGGTGTTACTGTTCCACCACGGTGGTACCGTCGTAGACAAAGATGAAGGTGGTAAAATCGTGATGATTTGGATACTGTCAGACTCAAAATTCTACGATCTATATAATGGTACTAATTTCTCCAAAAAAATAAAAATAAAATAAATGATGGTAGCGAAAATGCTACCCTAAAGAGCGGCTGCCTCTTTATAACCCTGGAGAAGTGAGGTCTATTGCCATCAGCGGCGAGTGTGACTAAGATGTCCGTGAATCTCAATGCACCATCGTTAGACAATGGAATATGCTGCTGGCGCTACTTTGGGTGACCTTCCCACCGCTATTGTCTACTTTGGGTCGATGAAATTAGTGTCATTCCGTAAATTGTATAACCGATGGTGCCGAATTCGTCACCATTCAACCACCTTGTCTCCACCGGCGACGGCGACGTAACTGCCAGAACTTGAACAATATTATTGATAGTTTTGCTTTTTAGTTTTGATTTTGTAAATTATAATTATTTTAATTTTAATATGGATAAATGGGTTGGTACTGAATAAATGAATAATATCTATGTCCATCCAATATCTAGTTGAATAATTTTTAAAATATTCATACTTTAGTTAAAAATATCTTGAATGGATATTATTTGATTCAACTTGAATGGATTTGATTTGTAATCCCTCTTTAGAATTATAATTGAAATTGTAAGGATCATTATATGATCCCATTTGTTGACGCGTAATTCTTTTCCGTATGGGGTCAAATTAAGTGCAACAGATGGAGGTATACCTACACACACAATAACAAACAAAAAGTAGTGATATGGGGCTGAGGGGTTTTCAACCAGCTCACTCTAATGCTTAAGTCAGTAGCTAAAGACTTTGAATTAAATCATAAAATATTAGAATTCTAGTGAACTCACCTCTGTTTCAGAGAGTAATGGAATATTTATAGCTTACCATATATTTAGTAGATTGGCCCCCTTATTTTGGTGAATATGAGAAGTTATTGGCTTTATCCATTGCGGGAATGAGGTGCTACATGATGATTATCGCTTTATCACCTCTATTTTAGGAGGTTGTGGGATGGTGCAGTAGCTAGCATAATCTGACCCCTATTTTGATGAAAGAAAAAAAGTAGAGCATGTTTTTAAGAGTGGGGATTGTACTCCTCTTTTTTGGGTGTGTGTTGGCCTTGTAACCAACTTCCTTACCTACTTTCTTTGTGTTGTCGCGATTCTTTCTTAATGATAAATATTACCTTGATATTTCAACACCACTGTGTAGGAGGGGTTAATTTTGACAAAAGTAATTTTAATTTTTTTTTACCAAATACTAAAATTAACTTTTAAATTTTTAGAACCACTTTTAAACTTCCCAAAGTCAATTCCAAACTAGCCCTATAACTTAATAATAAATTGGTTAAAAAGTTCTTTTACAAATTAAAAAGAAAAAGGAAAAGACTAATAATTGCGTTATGTAAAAAGTCATATAGTATCATAGAAAAATCTACAACTGTAATTATTATTTTAATATAAATTGTAAACGAAATTGGACTAATTGTCCTTGAACTAAAATTATAACTGTAACTATAATTGGAATTGGAATTGTAATACAAGACTTGTAATTGCAATTGGAATTGTAATTGTCAATGTAATAAAGTTGTAATTATAATTGTTACGGCTGTTGTAATTGTTCTTCTACAATTACAATTGTATTTGTATTTTTAAGTGTAATTAAGAATACAATTATAATTGTAATCATAATTGAGATTGTAATTACAGTTGTATCTTTAAAAAAAAAATTATAATTACAATTGTTGTTATAATTACAATTTTGTTATTGATATTGTTATTGTAATTGTTATTAAATATTATTATAATAGCGTTTGTAATTGTCGATGGAATTACAATTACTATTATAATTGGAATTGAAATACTTGTATTGTAATTGGAATTACAATTGAAATTAAAGTTGTAATTGTTGTTCTAATTTAATTTAGAATTATTAATAAAAAATTGAAATTGAAATTATTGATGTACTTATTATAATTACAATTTTACCTATAATTGGAATTGAAATTGCAACTGAAATTATAAATTGTAAATATAATTAAAGTTTTAATAATAATTGTTTAACAAACAATTACCTAAAAAAAGTATTCATTTTTGAAAAAGAAAGAGAAGCAATAATAACCAATATCTTAGAGTATTACCAAAAAACTATTCAAATAAGATTTTACTTCTTATTTAAAGAGGGCTACATTAGCATTACTAAATTCTAACTAAATAACCCAAAAGGGGGTGAATTAGGTTTTTAAAAAATTAAATAATTAAAATCACAAAATAATTTAAACTAATACTTTAAGAAAGTCAATAATAGTAAATATAACAGTGAATAAGTTTAGAGAGAAAAGGGAGAAGAAAGTAAACACAAAATTTTTACATGGTTTGGCAAAACTATCCTATGTCCACACCTCCAAGCAAACCGAGCTTATCCAAACCTTACAAATCCAAGGCTTCAAGAAGTTTATAATTAACTTCCAAGATGTTAATAAACCTTTATAGTGAGAGATAATCTCACACCTCCTTCACAAAGCATTTTCCCACGCTTACAACCACTCAATTTTGATATTGAAATGAAAATTACAAAGAGTGCACTCTCACAAGCGTATATATACAAGTGATAGCTTAAATATAAATCTATGAATGTATATAAGCAAATAAAAGCTCAAGACTCTTTTAAATTTTGATCAAAATCACCAAAAATTCATATTTTAAAAGTATTTTTCTTGGCTATTTATAGATTGAACAATAAAACTAGCCATTATTCAAATTTTGGAAGATATCGATTAGTTGTTAATATTGAAATGGATTGCCGTTTTGACTTTGTGACAATTTACTATTATGAAACAATTTGAAAATTTTTGCATAATCAAATCACCGTTTAAATTATCGGTTACTCGTTTGTATTCTAAAATCTCTTCAAGAGTTATCGTTTCAATGTTTTAAATAAATAGTTCACCATTAAATTCTAAAATCTAGATTAAATGGTTAACAGTTAATTTTTCAAAATAACAAAATTACCCTAAAAACATTATAAAGCTTACAATGGATCCTTTTTGAAGTTTTCAAAGATCTTAAAATAATGTTCATAACTTTTAACTCATTTCATAAAATCATTCTTCTTTTAAAAATAAAACTTTATCCTACAAAAATTATTTTTGAGAGAAATAATTTGAACTTTTAAATGCTTAGACATGCATTCATTTTATCATACTATTTTTACAAGAATTGTAACAAAGGAAATCATCTATACTAGTATCTTTAATGCTTTTCCTTAATTTGATGAGCTTTGAATGCTTTGAGTTTGTTGTCATATGAATAATATTCATCTTTCAGGAGCTAGTGAGATTATAAAATATAAGTATTATCTATTTGACCCGAGACACATGGTTTGTTATCATCAAAATTGAAAGAGTGTATAATCGTATAGGTTAACACATTAAACTCTTTAAAACATGCTATAATTAGAATTTTTCAAATAAGAAAAAAGCTTCTCTTCAATATTACCAAGTGAGTCTCGCCCTTTTCTATAAATATTTCATTATTTTTTATTGGAGAGAGAAAATAGACATCATTATTATTTATTTTTCTTCTTCAAAAAGGAAAAAATAGCTACATAATAGTATTTTTTGCCCTATTAAATTTTATTAAAGTCATACACATCTCAGGGCAAGTATTTTTCTTCAAATTATTGTCTATTTTCAACTAATTCTATAATTAATATTATATGTTTAATTAATTAATTACTGGTTGCTTTTAATTAGCATGCACTAAATTAAATTAAATAAACATAATGGGAAAAGTATATTAAGAGCATATCAATAGAATTATTAAAAGATAAACATATTTAAAACATAGTAATAATAGCATTTAAGATCAACACAAAATTACTTAGAAATAAAGATTTGACTAAACTAGTTGGAGTGATAAAATGGAGGATAACTAAATTTTGTAAAGGAAAAGATTTGATTAAAATAATACTAACTTGTTTTATTTGAAGAGTATTTTGGAGGAGAGTCTATTTTTTCACTCTTCTATTTGTCACATAAGTAAGTAAATAGGCATTTCAATAATAGAATTTGAAGAGCATTTTGATGATGCACTTAGAGTATCTCTAAAATAACTATTAAAATAAGATTTTATTACTTATTTGAAGAGCCACGTGAGTATTTAAAGTTTCAAAAGACACTTCAATTAAAATTCTTCAAATAAAAAATGATTCTCTCTCTTCAATTTTGTTGAATTGCTTTCTCCCTCTTCAATTTATATTTTATTACTTTTTGTTGGAGAAAGGGAGATAAGTACTTTAATTAACATTTATTTTTCCCTTGAAAAAATATTTATTTAATTAAAATAATATTAATTTATTTCTATTTGAAGAGATTTTTGAAGAATAACATATTCCTTCACTCTCTTTTTACTACATAGATAAGCAAATAGATATTTGAAGAGTAAAATTAATAGATCTTTTTGGAAATATTTTTAAAGTAGTACATTGATTTTCTTCTTTTATTTTTGTTGTTTAAACTGGATTAAGGATGGCAAAAATTCCCTAAGGGACAAGGTTCTGGGCGATAATTTTTCCCATTCAAGGAGGGTATGAAGATGATTTTATAATTAATTTTTATTTGGAAAAAGACAATGACGATTTCTTACCTAATTTCATATTCGGAGAAAGGACGGGGATTAGGTGGAACCCCATCCCCTCCCTACTTTCCTATTTTTCTCATTTTAGTTTTAATTTGTATAAAATTATTAGTGAATAAACAATAAAATTTAAATTGTAAAATATTAAATATTACTGTAAATAACAAATATCAAAATATTTATACAAATAATACAAATATTAATCAATATAAAAATTTTATGTAATTTAAACTTAACCACATCCTAAAGCCCATAATCCTACAAGCTTATAGTTCACAATTCAAACCATGAGCCACTCTCTCACAATTTCACTCATCCTTTCCATATTATTCACACCGTAGCCAGTACCCAACTCTTCTTTATCTCATCATAGCCCAATAGCACATCATATCCTCATTTCATTGATTTAAGTATCTATATCCATTTCATTTATTTCATTATTCATATAAAAGTAATTTATTTTTCTTTTTCTTATAGGATTATGAAGATTGACGAAGATAATTATTTTGATAATTTGTATTTTATAATGTGACTTCTATAATGGATTAATGTTAATAGAAGATAAATTGCCAAACTTTATGGGCGGTAACTACCTTAGCTTTGTGAGCAGTGGGCCTTCAGGCATACACAAGTAGGGAATCTTCTTGCACATTTTCTTCTTTTTATCTTTTTTTTATTATTCTTTTTACCCAGGTGTCCTTATGGGTGCCTAATTCTTTGGAAAGCAGGGAAGTAAGATAACCATTAACTAATTCTCTTTCACTTCTTTCTCCCATTTTAAATTTTAAAATGGATCCCACTTGTCAATTGTCAAGTATGCATTTGCCTCACCTTCTCTTTTTTTCTTCACACACGCGCGCGTGCGCACACACACACACACACACACATACATATAATTGCTATACGTGTTTCTCTCTTCATTTGTTATAGGATATGTGCCAGCTCTTACTGTCCTTTAATCCGATTGTACAATCTTCCTTTCTAATTCCTTGTCCTTTTCTTCTCTATTGATTTTCTTCCTCTCTTGAAGTCCTTAAAATTTTCTCTATTCTCATGCTTTTTCACAACAATTTTCATTAATCTTCTTAGCATTAGTTAGGTATGTCTCGTTCCTTAATCTTTTTCATTTCTTTCTTTCTCTTCTCAATACATTTATCTTGGTTTCCTTTATGGTCTTACCTTTTTTTAATGGCAATTGCTGTTAATTATTTTTAGATATAGTTTCTTAGGTTATATCTTTCCTTTTCTCTTATGTGTATACACTTGGCTATACTAGTTTTCCATTTCATATCTTGTAAAAAGTCCTTAATTTTTATTTTTGTTGGAGCCGATTTGTAGGTTGTGCTTTTTGGGCTTATGATTTTAAGAGGATGAGTAAGAAAAAGATAATGATAAAGGACGTAATTTAGCATAGGACTTAAGTAGATACAACCTTTCGTTTGATCCTATCCCCTATACATTGATTAGAAAAAATGAAGAGTCTCCTTCGAGTGATTTAGAAAGTGGTAGCCATGATTTAAAATTTTAGCATGACATTCTAGCTATAGAAGCCCTAGGAAGTTGTGTGTTGTCTTTCATGCATGGGGGACTAAGTCCAAAGGCAAATTCCTTGTTAGCCAATCTAAATGGAATGCTAAAATATAGACCCTAGTTCGCATCTCTAAATCTCCTTCTATCTCTTTTTCCAAATCTAACAAATCTCACTTTTTAAGGGATAAGAAGGTTACCCCACAAGATCTTGAACACATTAGAACTTAGCACAACACTCATTCTTTAGTTCATTTTAAAGTACCGAATAAGAATGAAACACTAGAGCACCCTGAGACATATAGGATAGCCTTTCACATTGACTTCTTTGACCTGGGGAATGGGTCTTGTAGGGATGTAGATCAAGACTTCAATGCTGTCTCTATTGCTTAAACGAAAGTGGTGAAACTGAGAAGTGAACTCTAAAGCTACAAGTCCTGTGAAAAGAAAGCTTGCTCAGGAAAATAAAGCCTTGAAACGATGCCTCAATGACCTATCCAAAGAGACAACTTAAGTAACCAAAATTATTAAAGAGCTTAGGGCCAAGTATGAAGGATTGTTATCTTAGCAGGAGGATATAGTGGACAACACCTTTGCTTACATAATGATCAAGGTTTGGATTATATATCCAATATTGATGTGCCCTCAGAGTGGAAAAATTGGTAGATAAATCAGGTATCATGGTAGTGATTGAGGCCAAGTAGGAGTCCTGCATGCCTAATTTGATACCCCAAAGAGATCACCTAGTTTATCCTAGCCAAAACTCTCGTTGGATGCCACTGCAACTAATCCTCATGCTTTTTCAACCTCTACTTATCCCTTTGCTCAAAAAGGTGATAATAGAGATAATTTGTTTAGAAAGTGACTGTTCTAACGCAACTTTTCACTTAATTGCAGTCTGTTAATTCTTACTTGAAACTCTTTTTCCTGTTTTCTTATTATGCCTTATTCTGCCAAGGTAATTAATTATTTCAAGGTTGTCCTTGTAAATTCCATGTTCTTTTATACTTGACTGTAATGGTAGTCTTAATTTAGTGTGTGATTGGCTATATTGTCTATAGTTTTATGTTTGCTTATTTAGCTAAGTACGTTCTTTAAAGATCTCTCAAGTATCTCCGATGATCTTGGTAGATATTTCCATGACACTGGGCACCTCAGGTCCCTATTGGCTTATACATACCCCTTCTTTGAGACTTGAGCAACTCAATTCCATCATACACATGGCAATTCATTCAGACATGCTTGCTGTTTATATTTAAAAAATTATGGCAAATCTCAACACATAATCAATAATCAAAGTATCATTAGGACAATTTGATTAAACATGGAAATTTTCAATCAGCATAATAATCATGATGAATAAATTCATTTTTTACTCTTCTTGAGCTTTATTTATAACCTTCTTCGCCCTTTTCTCAAATTGGTCAAAATATTATGTTTTTCCATTTACTTTAGATTGAATTAATAGAGTAAATAGCATTAAGAGTGGCTACTCACTTACCTCTTTTGTCATATACTTTGGACATCCAGCTCTTGTGATTGTCATTTAATTTTAAATTTTTTATCTCCTACTTTTCAAAAGTAAGAGAGCAGAAAGTATAGGCATGTGCATTCCTTAAAAGAACCTTATGATGCTAGAGTGTGATTGCTTATTTTGCCCTTGGGTTTTTTGTGACCCTTTCTTTCTTGCTTCTAAAAGCTATATTTTCAAAGTCTCTTTGAAAAGCTTATTATTATTTCTTTGTGTACTTTTTGTTGGCTCTAATCTCGAGTAGATCGTTATGATCAAGATAGGTTAGATATCCTAACTTACTTTAAACTTATGTTGCGTCATAATAAACATTGCACAACAATAGGCACAAACTTATGTTACGTCAAAATAAACATTGTATAATAACAGTATGTCAAACCATTCATCCATATTCTATAATCAAAAGGTGACAAAAAAAGCACACATCATCATGTTTTAAAAAGGAAATATATTCATAGGCAGTGGCAATGTAGATTACTATATAACTCAACTTTAGTTATTCTAATTGAGAATGGGGGGATCCCAAGATCTCTTATTTTGTCATTAAAGATTAGGGAATTGAAAAGTTCAATTGACTGTTGGGCCTTTTATATATCACAAACATATAAACTTTAAAGAAAATGAATAAAACGAGCAGAAAGAAGTAAAATGTTGTCCGATCGGCTAGATTCTATTGGCTTATCCAAGGCATGGACTTTTTCAGTTCCCTCTAAATAAGCTTTAGAACATATTGGTATTCTAAATCACCTTCCATAAAGCTAAATCACCTTCCATAAAGCTAAATCACCTTTCTTGAATGATCCAAGGCACACCATTTTGTCATTCATACCCAAGATGTGGTGTTGGTATGGCACTATCATTAACTCTATTCAAGCCCTTTTTTCTACTATGAAGTCGAGATTAGAAGCAACTAGAGAGGTGTTCTTCGTTTGATCAAAGTGTGTTGTCCTCTAGGCAGGTTTCCCAATTTCTACTAAAATCTTTGCGTTGGTTCCAAATATAAGAAAAAAAGCTGTCTTCCTAGGAGATACTTTATAAATAGTGAAGTATGCCCATAGGACACTATATAACCCATTTAGCCATGCTCTTTCAACAGAAGAACAATAATAAAGTTGGGTATATGTTCTACTATAATTGAATTAACTGATCAAGTTAAGCTAAATGAGGATATCTTGTCTAAATTATTTGTTTCGCAATTCTCCATTCACAGTACTCTTTCTATATTAACTTCGCTGAACTAAGGCATCAACTCTCTAGATTTTGAAGGTACCCTTCCACATTTTTTTTTTTAGCTTAATGCTCTAAAGCAACTTAACTAACCACCAACTGAGAATTATTTTTAATATGGTCTCTATTTACTCTTAAGACTTTTGACATTCTCAACCCAATAATGATAGCTTCATATTCAGCTTCATTATTTAAAGATTTAAATCAAAATTGCCTTTTATAGCACAACTTCTCCTTGCTTCAGCTAATGATGATTACTTCTATACCACATCCATGTGTGTTGGAAAAGACATTACATATATTTCTATGCTTATTCTTCGTTTTGTCGTTGATGTTATCTCGCTCGGGTATCCTAGGATTTTTTCACCGTAGAGTTATTGGCAAATTCTACTATGAAATAAGTAATAGCTTGAGCTTTGATGGTCGAACGAGGCCTAAAAATGACACCAAACTTACTCAATTGAAGAGTCCAACAAATACGTCTTTCGAATATATCTAATTTTTTGTAGATTTTCCTAAGAAACAAATTCGTGACAACTATTATAGTATGGGCTTGGAAGTATGGCCTAAGCTTCTAGGCAGAGATAACCAATACTAAGACTAATTTTTTAGAGATAGGGTACCTCTTCTTCATGTTAATCATTGCTTTGTTGGTGCAGTATATGGGTTGTTATGTCCTATTTTTATCTCTCAATAGTAACATTGAGCCAGTGGCCTACTCTGACACTATGAGATATAGTAGTAACACCTTTTGAGGCTTAAACTTGGTAAATAATGGCAAATGAACAAAATAGTCTTTCAACTACTAAAAAACATCTGTATATTATGTTGTCTATTACAGGTTTTTTCTAGGTTTTAAGATTTTGAAAAAGGGCTTGCAACAGTCAACGTCGTTGGAAATAAAGTAGTTTAAGGCAGCTATCTACCCAGTCAAACTTTTCACCTCCTTAATGGTACGTGGTGACATCATTTCAAACTATAAGGATTTTGTCGAGGTTGGCCTTAATTCCTCTTTACTACACCATAAATTTAATTGCTCTTTACTACACCATAAATCTAATAAATTTCCTTGATGTAACTTCATACACACATTTTTTAGGGTTAAACATCTTATGTTTTCTCAAAACATTAAAGGTGTTACTAAGGAGTTCTCTATGGTCACTAGTGTGCATAGTTTTATAATCTTACCGTCAAAGTATACCTCTATAGTGCACCTAATTTGGTATTTGAATATTTTATTAACCAGGCACTAATAAGTGGCCCTAACATTTTTTAATCTGATTGGAATTACCTTGTAAGAATATAACCCTCAATTGGTGATAAAGGTTATCTTTTCCTAATCAGACTTATACATTGAGATCTTATTATACTTAGAAAATGAATCCATAAAGTTGAACATCTTATGTCTCACAATAGCATTAATTAATTGGTCTACCCGTGACAGTGAAAAGCTATCATCTGAACAACATTTTTTTAGATTTGTGAAATCTATTCACATATACTATTCCCATTGCCCTCTTAACTTTGGCAATATTCAATATCTAGTTTGGGTATGTGGCCTCTTTAATGAATTTGTCTATTAGCAAACGATCTGATTCTATCTCAATAGCATTATACAACTTTTGGTTAAATGTTAGATGATTTTATTTAACAAACTTGTGATGTGGGCTTGTGATAGGAAATTAAAGGCTCGATACTCGATATACCCGCGTGGGATGAGTGAATGCATCATGGCTTTTTTATAGAAAGTGGATGAATTGCTTTTGATATTGTTCAAAGAGGTCATCGATGCTAACTACCACAAAGATAAGATCTTTTGTCTACATTCTTCAATTCTCCTCTTTTTAGACCATAGCGTCTAAAGTGCCTCAAGCTCACCCATGGACTTCAGCTAATTATCCTCGAGTACCATAGGTAACTTGGGACATACTGAATCAACTTTTATTGGTGAATCCTCTTGTTCCTTTTTTTAGACCACTAGACCGTGAAGCTTTTCTACACACACCTTTCTATCATTCGGGAGATGGTTGCTTATGAAATTCTATATAGGCTACCCAAGAGGGGGGGTGAATTGGGTTTTAAAAACTAAGCCAATAAAAATGCACAATATTAAAACTAACGTCTTAATCAAAATCAAAAGTAATAAATTCAACAATGCTCAAATTAAAAAAGGATAAGGGAAGAGAAATCAAACACTAGAATTTTTACGTGGTTCGGCCAACCGTGCCTACGTCCACGCCTCCAAGCACACCGGGCTTGAGGATTCCACTATGCAAGCCTCCAAGGCTTCAAACACTTACACTTGACTTCCAAGGTGTCAATGAACCTTTACAATAAAGAGATTATTCCCAATCTCTTAACCCAAGTGTATCCCAACACTTACAATCACTCAATGATAGAGATTTAATAACAAATAATCTCTCACACACTCCAAATGATTACAATTGAAATTTTAATGTGTGAGGGAATGAAATGAAACACAATTGAAGCTCAAAGAAGATTGTTTCTCAGTAGTAAGCTCAAAAATCAAATGTTGGATCACTCTTGTTTGAATTTGATTGAGCCTTTTTATAGTTGGAGCTGAAAACTAGCCGTTATTGACTTTCTGAGAATAATCGGATCGCCGTTTGTATCTATCGGTTAGCCGTTTTGAATTTCCAACTAGCCGTTATCCTTTGACTTCAAATAAACGGTTTGCCGTTAACTTTATCGGATCACCGTTTCTTTCCAGTAACCTGCAAAACAGAACTCGGCTCTCCGTTTTTGATAAACGGTTCAAGAGTAGAGAACTTCTACTTACTGGAAGTTATCGGTTAGCCGTTTTAAATAAACGGTTCAAGGCTAAAACATTTTTACTCACTGGAATTGTTCGGTTAGCCGTTTTAATTAACGGTTCACCGTTAATTTCCAGAACATGTGAAATGTTCATCACTGTAAATTATCGGTTCACCGTTTTCCAGTAAACGGTTAACCGTTAATTTCCAGTTTCATCATTTTGGAATTTAAAACAAGTGTATTGCTTTTAGAAAATTCTTTTTAATAGCCCCAACACTTTAATCATGAACATATTATTTTTGTTATCATCAAAATCATTATTATAAGATTAACAATCTCCCCCTTTTTGATGATGACAAATTTTATATGTGAAGGACAAAAAAATATTTGTTTTAACTCCCCCTGAAAATAAGCTCCCTTGAAAAATAAACAAAATTTTTGTTAACTTCCTTTTTGAAATATAACTGGAAACTATTCTCCCCCTTCAAAGATCAAAAAAAAAAAATAAAGGAAAACACCACGTTTTGACAAGTAAAAATTTAACAAACATCTCCCCGTATTTTAATCATTCCCAAAATATACACCAAACAAATCAAAAATAGGATACAACCAATTGAACCAGCAATAAGATTAAGATCAAAAATGAGAAAACAAGCATCCATATATAATAAAAGCATCCGATAGCATACATAAATAATGCATAACACATGGAATGTTTGTGCGAAATATGTTCAAACACTAAAAAGCTATTGCGGAGGAGGAGGAGGAGGAGTAGTAGAGGAGGAAGGAGGAATGGCGAGAGCGAGAAAAATGCGTTCTTTGTCCATCCAAGATCGCCTGCTTCTTTTGAAGGCGAAGGATGCAAACGATCCTGAAAGGCTGCTTGCGCTGCCGCCGTAAAGTGTGCGAATATCGCTAACGAGTCAAGAAGATGATCGATGCTTGAGATGGAGCGGTGAAGTAGATGGTCGAGCGATCTCCGTCTCATGTGCCTCGGGACCGGTCTGCGGAGGCCGAGAGGCGATCCGCGACGAGGAGGCGGAGGACGAGCGCCGAGTCGAAAGTCGGGCGGTGATCGAGGGTAAAGATGTCGTTGAGGAACCGAGCATCTTCCTGAGCTACGAGGTGTCTTGGTTTTTCGCATTAGGCATTTTTATCCAATCCGACTCCTTCCGAGAAAAACCAATCGCCGAAATAGCCTCTTTCCCAATCTTCTTGGTCTCAACATACACGGAGTCTCGAAGGTGCGAAAGTGTCGCAAAGCTTAGAGATAATGTTACCGTGCGGAAGTAGCCTATGTGTAACGGGGGTATTATTCAACATACGGCGCAAAATAATATACCCAAGGTTAATACGGCGTCCACTAAGAAGACTATCGAGAATCCCGACATCCAACCTAGTAACCTCATCCGAGTGTCCCTTCCTAGGGGTAATAATATCTTTGCAAAATGGTGTGTAGAATCCGAACTCTCGCAGCGGTAAAAGTTAGGCTCTAAATGGAAGGGTGCATATCTCATTAGTGAGATCCCGACGTCTACAAATGTTCCTAACCCCTCGAATATGGTTAAAATCGGAAAGGATAATTCCTTCCTCGAAGTGTATATATTATGTCCAGTAGTGGCATCTAAAATGGTGTTTAAATCAAAAACATCAAAATCAATAGAACACCCCAACACTCGGTAACTATTCGATCTACTCTTTCTGCGACAATTCCATGTTCGAATAAAAACACGAACTAGGTTAGGATAAATCCTCTCGTCTAAGTCTAATGCCGACTCCCATGGCAACAACATCCGCTTAACACTTTTTCCACAAACAACCAACTCCTCAAAATCATCTAAATCCACAAAGTAAGAGTCGATTACCTTACGACCCATGAATCGGGTTTCAAATCGTTTTACCAAATGGAGTCATTTGGAAAATGGATTCTTTGGAACTCGGTTGTCTCTTTAGGAGGTATGGGGTTGCTCTTTGGGACAGCTTTCCTCTTCCCGCCGGTTAGAGGATTCGGCCATTAATGGAGCTTTGAGAATGTGGGATTTTGTCAAAAAGATGAAAATGAAGCAAACTGGACCAATAAAGTGAATGAAAAAGAGTAGAAAAGGTTTCGAGGCTCAATTTGGTAGGAAATTGTCAACAAATGAATCAAAATCGAGAAATTTGCTCGGTTGCGCTTAGGGTTTCAATTTGGGATTTCGGGTTTGGGCAGAAATTTTATGATTTGAATGGTTAAAACTGGTCTAATAATGATAAGGAATGTTTCTATGATCGTGTTTTGGCAAGAAATAGCAAGAGAAACCAGAAATTTTAGAGAGAGAGAGAGCTTAGGGTTTCTTTGGTAAGAGAAAACGGTGAGGGTAACTAAACGAAGAAGAAGAAACACTTGCTTTTATATCCACGAAACGCGAGCCGTTAAAAATATCGGTTTACCGATAAGCGTCGTGAGAGCTAGAAAACATAATCGGTTAACCGTTAGTAATAAACGGTTAGCCGCTAATATCCAAAAAAATTAGTGTTTTAATTAAACGGTAGACCGTTTGAACAATAAACGCGAATCCGCTTTTCTTGACTTTGATTTCGCACATAAGTTTTATTCTACGGCCAACATTCAATACATTTCTAAATCATTTAATTGATCAAAAATGTCTTGTAAGGCCAATATAATGCATGAATACACAATTTTAAACACATCCAAAAACAATCATCATACTATAGAAAAAGGCAAAGAATCATTATGAGACATTTATCATTCCAAGCTCATGCCTAATCTTTGAAAAATGATCTTCGCTAAGAGGTTTAGTAAAGATATCAGCAAGTTGTTTTTCCGTAGAGATAAAATGTAATGAAATATCTCCTTTTGAACATGATCTCTTAAGAAATGATGTCTTATCTCTATATGCTTTGTCTAGAATGTTGAATGGGATTCTTTGAAAGGTTTATGGCACTTGTGTTGTCACACATGATAGGTATATGATCAAGATTAATACCAAAGTCTCTAAGGGTTTGTTTCATCCAAAGTGATTGCGACAACAACTACCGGCCGCATATACTCAAATTTCGGTGGTTGAAAGAAAGCAACCGAGTTTTGTTTACTAAACCACGAGACAGAGAGTGACCTGAAAGAAACAAGTTCCACTAGTACTCTTCCTATCAATCTTATACCCAAGAAAATCGGCATCCGAATAACAAATCAAGTCTAAATGAGTTCCCTGGATACCAAAGGCCAAGATCTACTGTTCGCCAAATATCGAAAAATTCTTTTGACAATGACAAGTGAGATTCTTTAGGACATGATTGAAATCTTGCACACAAACATACACTCGAATACAATATCGGGTCATCTTGGCGGTTAAATAAAGTAAGGATCCGATCATACCTCGATATGCTTTGACATCAACATTTTTACCTTTTTCATCTTTGTCAAGCTTAATTGTTGAGCTCGTTGGAGTACTTTTAATCTTGCCATCTTCAAGTCCGAATCGCTTTAGTAAATCTTTCAAATATTTGGCTTGATTGATGAAGATTCCTTCTTCGTTTTGTCTTATTTGTAGTCCGAGGAAGTACTTCAATTCTCCCATCATACTCATCTCGAATTCTTTGCTCATCATACAAGATGAAAAATCCTTACAAAGAAACTCATTAGTAGAACCAAAAATGATATCATCAACATAGATTTGAACAATAAGTATATCTTGATTCTTATGCTTGATAAAAGTGTAGTATCCGCTTTACCCATTGAAAAGCCATTTTCCAAAAGAAATTTACTAAGTCTATCATACCAAGCTCTGGTGCTTGTTTTAATCCATACAATGCTTTTGACAACTTGTAAACATGATTTGGAAATTTTTCATTTTCAAAACCAGGGGTTGTTTCACATACACTTCTTCCATAATGTAACCATTTAAAAATGCACTTTTGACATCCATTTGATACAAAATAAAATTCTTATAACATGCAAATGCTAAAAGCATTCTAATAGATTCTAATCTTGCTACGGGTGCAAAAGTTTCATCAAAATCGATTCCTTCTTCTTGATTGTAACCTTGAGCCACTAATCTAGCTTTATTCCTTACAACCACACCGATTCATCCATTTTATTCCTAAATACCCATTTAGTGCCTATAATGGATTGATGTTACTGTTTAGGAACTAATTCCCATACATTGTTTCTCTCAAATTGATTTAACTCCTCTTGCATTGCCATAATCCAAGATTCATCGTTTTCCGCATCCGCAAAGGATTTTGGTTCAATTTGAGATATAAATGCGGTATGTGCACATGTGTTTCTAAGTGATGATCTAGTAGTTATACCTCGTGAAGGTTCTCCTAAAATCAAGTCTTTAGGGTGAGAAGATACATACCTCCACTCCTTGGGAGTGTTTGAGAGTTACCTTCATTTTGCTCCACATTGTTTTGCTCTTCATGTTGCTTCTCTTGATTCTCGCTAGATGAAGAATCTTGTTTAGCATTCGAAGTTTCTCCTTGTGGTACTTCTTCATCTGCATCATTAAAAACTTTCTCCATCGAGGATGGGTTAGATTAAATCAAATGTAACATGCATGGATTCTTCAACAACCAAGGTTCTTTTATTGTAAACTCTATAAGCTTTGCGAAAGTTGAATATCCAAGAAAAATGCCAACATCCGATTTTGGATCAAATTTACCAAGATTGTCTTTTGTATTCAATATGAAACATTTGCATCCAAAAACCTTGAAATAACCAATGTTGGGTTTTCTATCTTTCCAAAGCTCATGGAAGTTTTATTAAGAAGTGGTCTAATTAAAACACGGTTTAAAACATAGCATGCGGTATTTACGGCTTGCCCAAAAATATTTTGGTAATGCATTCTCATTTAACATGGTCCTAGCCATTTCTTGAATAGACCTATTCTTTCTCTCAACAACTCCATTTTGTTGAGGAGTCCTGGTGATGAAAATTGATGTATAATACCGAAATCATTACAAAAACTTTCAAATGCATGATTTTCAAATTCTCCACCATGATCACTTCTAATGCAAGTAATGAAATAGCCTTTTTCATTTTGAACCTTTTTACAAAAGACTTTAAATGCATCAAATGCATCATCCTTATTAATAAGAATAATAATCATGTATACCTTGAATAATCATCCACAATTACAAATGCATAATATTTTCCATTTAAACTAGCATGTCTAGAAGGTCCAAATAAATCCAAGTGAAGAAGTTGAAGTGGTTTTGAAGTAGAAATATGATTTTTGTTTTTGAAAGAAGTTTTGATTTGTTTTCCAAATTGACATGCTTCACAAATTTTATCTTTTTCAAAACCAATTTTCGGAAGACCTTTAACTAAATCATTTTGGAAATCTTTGAAATTAGATCCATGCTTGCATGTCCTAGTCTTCTATGCCATAACCAACTATCATTATGCAATGCGGAGAAACATTTATCAAGAGTAGATGCACAATCTATATCAATGGTATAAACATTAACACACCTCTTTCCAACAAAAACAATTTTACCATCACTTGCATTTTCAATAACACAATTTGTTTTATCAAAAATAACTTTATAACCTTTGTCACACAATTGACTTATACTAAGCAAGTTATGTTTTAGATTTTCAACTAAACATACATTCTCAATGAGAGTTGAGGGAAATTTACCGACATTGCCAATACCAATTATTTTTCCTTTTGAATTATCTCCAAAAGATACATCCCTCCATTTTCGAATTTGGTAAAGCTTGAGAACCATGAATAGTCACCGGTCATATGTCTCGAGCATCCGCCGTCCAAATACCACTTATTTCTTTTTCCCTTCTTCTTTGATTCCCGCAGAATATCTTAAGTTTTAGGTACCCAAAACTTTTTGGGTCCTGAGTGTTAGTAATGGTTCCTTTTGGAACCCAAATAAATTTAACTCCATAATAAGCATTTCTCTTAATAGGACATCTATTTTTCATGTGACCATCTCTATTGCAATAATGACAAACAATTTTATGATTATTAGTGGTAGTAGCGCTTAACAAAGTAGCTTTTGTAGTATTTTTGTTTCAAATTAGGTTTATAACCAATCCCTCCTTTATCAAACACACATTTTTGGGCACCAAGTAATTTTTCTAAGTTCTTTTGCCCATTTGTGAATTTAAACAATCTCATTTAGTTCATTGCTCTTCTTTTAAGTTCTTCATTTTCTTTGATTAAGTTATCAACATGTAATTTTTCATGTTCATATATGAAGAACTTTGTTTACCTTTTAAAGAAGCAATTCTATCATGCAATCTTTCATTATCTAATTCTAACTCTTTAATCTTATCATTTAACACATCATTACATTTTTGCATAAAGATCCTTTTCATTTGAAAGTTCTAATATATTCTTTTTAAGACATGCATTTTTCTTTCCAATTTTCATCATATCACTACGCAACTCATTAAAAGCATCATATAATTCATTATAGGATGGAAGATCACTTACCTCATCAAGCTCATCCTCTCCTATTGCCATAAGTGCCAAGTTTGATATTTCTTGTGATTGTTCATCCTCACTTGACTCTTCATCGCTATCATCCCATGTTGCCAACATAGCTTTCTTCTTGAATTTGTTGAGAAGGGGACATTCCGATTTTATATGACCGAACTTCTTGCATTCATAGCGTATGATTGCTTCCTTCTTCTCCTTTTGATTCTTAAAGTTTCTGAACTTTCTTCGATCACCGGTTTTCTTGAAGAACTTCCTGAATTTTCTAGCTATCATGGCCATTTCTTCATCTTCAAGTTCGCTCTCCTCATCACTTTCAGATTTTGATGCTTTCAAAGCAATGCTTTTCTTTTTCTTATCTTCATCTCCTTTCTCTCGCTAAATCTTCTTCATAAGAGATAAGTGAACCAATTAGATCATCAATAGACAAAATGTTTAAATCTTTGGCTTCCTCAATAATAGCTTCTCTTAGGTCTCCATTCTTTTGGTAATGACCTAATGATTTTCTTTACCCTCTCGCTTATTTGAAAATGTTTTACCAAGTGCCCCAGAGTGTTTATAATGTCTCAGAAATCTAGTATACATAGAGTAGACACTTTCATTTTGTTCCATTTGAAACAATTCATATTGCCTAGTGTATCTACTTATTTTAGATTCTTTGACTTGGTTTGTTCCTTCATAAACAACTTCAAGTTTCTTCCAAATTTCATAAGCATTAGAACAACTTGAGACTCTATGAAATTCTTTCTTATCTAGGAGCACAAAATAAGGCATTCATAGCTTTAGAATTGAGTGAAGCTTTTCTCTTTTTCGAAATCATTCCATTCTCGTGAAGGTTTAGGTATATCTTCTCCTTCTTCATTTTTAGTTATCGGCATGAATGGTCCATCACATACAACTTCCCATATTTCGTAATCTAAAGCTTGCAAGTAAATTCTCATCCTAGTTTTCCAATAAGGATAATCATTACCATCAAAGAATGGTGGTCTAGTGGTGGATTGTCCTTCCCTATAGCTAGAATCATATTGGGTTGCCATGGATCGTTTACTCAGACGATTAAGTCCTAACAAGAGAACCTTGCTCGATACCAATTGAAATTCTATATAGGCTACCCAAGAGGGGGGTGAATTGGGTTTTAAAACTAAGCCAATAAAAATGCACAATATTAAAACTAACGTCTTAATCAAAATCAAAAGTAATAAATTCAACAATGCTCAAATTAAAAAGGATAAGGAAGAGAAATCAAACACTAGAATTTTTACGTGGTTCGCCAACCGTGCCTACGTCCACGCCTCCAAGCACACCGGGCTTGAGGATTCCACTATCTGCAAGCCTCCAAGGCTTCAAACACTTACACTTGACTTCCAAGGTGTCAATGAACCTTTACAATAAAGAGATTATTCCCAATCTCTTAACCCAAGTGTATCCCAACACTTACAATCACTCAATGATAGAGATTTAATAACAAATAATCTCTCACACACTCCAAATGATTACAATTGAAATTTTAATGTGTGAGGGAATGAAATGAAACACAATTGAAGCTCAAAGAAGATTGTTTCTCGAGTAAGCTCAAAAATCAAATGTTGGATCACTCTTGTTTGAATTTGATTGAGCCTTTTATAGTTGGAGTGAAAACTAGCCGTTATTGACTTTCCGAGAATAATCGGATCGCCGTTTGTATCTATCGGTTAGCCGTTTGAATTTCCAACTAGCCGTTATCCTTTGACTTCAAATAAACGGTTTGCGTTAACTTTATCGGATCACCGCTTTTCTTTCCAAAGAACCTCCGCAAAATGAACTCCCGCTCTCCGTTTTTGATAAACGGTTCAAGAGTAGAGAACTTCTACTTACCGGAAGTTATCGGTTAGCCGTTTTAAATAAACGGTTCAAGGCTAAAACATTTTTACTCACCGGAATTGTTCGGTTAGCGTTTTAATTAACGGTTCACCGTTAATTTCCCGAAACATGTGAAATGTTCATCATCAGAAATTATCGGTTCACCGTTTTCCGAAGAAACGGTTAACCGTTAATTTCCAGTTTCATCATTTTGGAATTTAAAACAAGTGTATTGCTTTTAGAAAATTCTTTTTAATAGCCCCAACACTTTAATCATGAACATATTATTTTTGTTATCATCAAAATCATTATTATAAGATTAACAGCTTAGCTAAACGAATTGTCATCCTCGGTACCAAAATCCTTTTTTAGGGCATGGTACCTCTCTATTAAAGTGTCCAAAGCAATCTGGTAATTGCCTTTGAAAGCGATAAAGTAGCAAGCCTAAATTACTTATTGATCTCCTTTAATGGTTATAGTCTCCCTAGTGAAGGTAATCTTAATAGTGAGATAATTCATAGACACCACCACTTTTGTTGCTTTAAAAAATAATCTACCTATATTGATATTATAAGTACTATGGTTATCTATGATAAGGAAATCGGTCATGTAGATAATACTATTAGGTAACTTACTAATCGTAATGAGCAGTGTAATGATGTTTTTACTAATCACAATATCACCAATAGAACTAACAAGTAGCATGTCATTAAAAGTAATTTTTAGCGATTTAATCAATAGTTGATTCAAGACATTTTTAAAGAGGATATCCATAGAGCTGCAAGTATTTACAAACATTATTATCACTTTATCGGCAACAACTTTTAACATTATGACTAAGGCATCATCATGTTATAAAATAACCTCATTATCTTTCTCCATAAACAAAATGGGATTGGGTGGAGGAGTACCTAAAATCGATTATAGTGAATGAAATTGACTTCCCTTCCAACAATGAAGGTATACAACAACATAACTCTTTATGGCTCTCCTAAATTATCCAACAAGGGTAGGTCCACCACCTATCCTAAGGACATATACCTCTTTTTTGGATCTTTCGAGTGCCTCATGGTCAAGATTGAAATGGGGTATATTGTTGAGTACTAGAAAGTGAGTATTTATAGTAGAGAAAATTATCATTTTACACTCCAAGTCTCACTAACATTCATACTTTTATGTCTTTAAGTCTCTTGTAATTTAATTATGTATGTTTTATTTTAATTAATTATTTTCTGTATTTTAGGGGATATCATGGTCATTTCACAATGAACAAGAGATCAGATGAAAAAACGGACAGCAATTTTGAACTCAGGACAGTCGAAAACTTTAAGAGGAGCATAAAAAGATAAACGCTACTGTTTACATATACGGTACTGTTCACATATACGATATTGTACACGACATTATTCACAGTACTGTTCATCTGTATTGTACGCTGACGTGGCACTATACGATGATGTGGCGGCATTTGATTATACGAATGATGTGGCATTGACTGATGATGTGGCGTTGACTGATGACGTGTCACGATCCTATTGGACCAAAATGCTGACCGGCGACGTGACAGAATGTTAGTGGACCAAAAAAACGTGTTTACAATACATGCATATACACGGAATGACAACCCTGATGATGTGTTCTATCCAATAAGAGCTTGCTACGTGGCGCAATCCTGAGCGTCCAAATTGTTTTAATCCGATGGCCATGATTTACTCAGTGTATCTATAAAAAGGGGGCTCCCCCCCTAATTTGACACCCCTGAATCCATTTTTTAGCTTAATTTTCTGTAATTTCATCTCCATCTTGTATTTTCTATGTATTTTAATAAAATTTTCATTTTACCCTTAGTTCAATTATGAGTAGCCAATTTCTTTTCAAGCTTGGTTGAAGGTGAAGTCTCAACATGCTCCATGGGCTTAATTTGGTAAATTTACTTTTCTTTCCCCTTTAATTTATGTGGATGTTTTGACTTTTCGTAGACAAATAATAATAATTTTATCTGGATATCGGTTGATATAACCGCCTCCCTAGGCAAGGTTATTACTATTTGGCACGGGAAGCACTTATCAACATATCTATTAGAGTGAGGTTCATGAGGAGTGGAAAATCCCCCTTCATGATTAGTGAAAAATCCCCCTTCATGATTTAATTGGTACTAATAATGAATGTTGAACTGATGGTGCATGTTGAGTACAGATCCGAAGATCCAAGCACTTCATTTTAATAATTTATTCCCACCACTTTAATTTAAATTAATAGATAGTCTACATCATTTTCATTATAAATCAAACCACCAATTCAGAAAATTAATTCTACATACAATTAAAATCCACCTTCTCTTGGGATTGACACTCGTCACCGTTGATCTATTCTACAATAGATTCGTGCGCTTGCGAGTTCAATAAAATTTGCACAACATACATGTTTGCTCTTGTCTTTTGCTATAGATTTTTTAGCCTACCGCATATTAACAATAAACTCTTTAAGGTACCCACTGATAATTAAATATTCAATTTTCTTACGCAAGCTAAAACATTCGCTAGTACTACTATATCTAAAATCCTCAAAACTCATAGTATTTAATACTACGCTTCATATTGTGGTCTTTCTATATAGGCTTTAGTGAGCGTAGTAAACCATTGTCTCGAATCTGACAAAATATTTGCTTTGAAGATTGATTTAAAGGGTGATAAAATGTATACCAAGTTTTTGTGGCAATTCTATTTGCTCTAACAGGGATGATCTGATATATGGCTTACATGAGGCACTCTAAAGGTATTATAGCCTCCCGTGTAAGTAGTTGATTGTGGTGGACCAAGTGCATGGGGTGCCCTTGGTTAAGACACCTATATTTTCTTGGTCTTCTCCTTGCTTTTCATGATTTTTCACCTTATTTTCTTATATTTTCAAATGAGATTTTTCATCCATCTCAATTTATTGCAAAGCTTTAAAACGGGCTTACCTATATGATCAAGGGGGATTCTTTTAGAAAGACTACCATAACTTGCCCAACACAAGTTTTTCTTAAAGTGTGTCAGTGTATGCTAGTGACCAAATACACCGATCTACAACACTTCTAAATGGAAATAACTTACATAATTAGCCAGAGATTCTTACTCTCCTTGCTTAATGAAAGCAAGTTTGAAATATGCCTTATCTTGAGAGGAAACATAACAAAACTAGTAAATAAATTCTATTAACAACTGATCTAATGAAGATACATTACATTCCTTCAAAGATTTGAACTACGATTTGGCAAGATTGGTGAGAGTGTGTGTGAAAATCTTACACACAGCATTCTTGTCAATATCTTTAATGAGCATCTGATCCCGATATAGCTCAATATCCTCAGCTAGAGTAGTGATACCTTAATATTGGGGTATCTAAGGCATGCTGAATGTCTCCTCAAGATCTACTGCTCGGATATCCAAGGTGAATAGTGAGTTGTACACTACCCATGTTGGAACATTGTTGACATTATTCTTTTTAACAAAAAGTTTTATCTAAGTTTCTAAGTTTTTCATTTTTTCTAAGAACTTGGAGATATCCCAAATGCACCTGAGGATGTCACAATTATTTGAGAATATGTTTTGGTGTCTAGTTTATATCAGGGATCCTCATGGGCACATTTTGTATGTTTAATACCTTGGCTACTGCATGAATAGTTAGAGACTGTGGAGCATTCATCCTTAAAGCCTGCGAGTTGAAACTTGAAACGAGTACTCGACGACTTATTCCTTAGCTTTCTTCCTTCAGGTTCTCCTAATCGTAGGATGATTTGTTTTTCACCTTACGTTGGAGGAGAATCTTGAACCATTAAGAGGATTTCCAATTCTAGTGCTTAAAAACCCATTGCTCAAAGGATCACATCAGTAAGATATTCAAGGTGTCATTGAGAAATAGGCTTTCACTTTAGTGGATACCAGTGGACTACTTTACTAACTTGCTCTTATCAAGCCAAGTAATTCTCTTATTGAATCTTCAATATACTTACTATTTCATTTTTCCGTTTTGTCTGCATCATGCATCATATCATTTGAGGTTACTTTGAGTGCTATTTTTGTATGAATATACTCAATAACTAGTTTAGCAATTATTACAAAGGCTTTTCATGTGCTCCTAAATAAAATGGCGCCAATTGTTTAACTAGATTCTATGCAAAAGAGAAACCTAACTAAACACAATAAATTTGTAAATGAGGGGGTTGTGGTGCCTTGATTAATTGAGGTGTGTTGATTAACCGAGGTGTGTTATCTATATTGACCTTTTGTGAAGCTCTAGAGAAAACAAAAGAAAAGACATTGATGCAAGGAATTTGGATGTGCAGAGAAATGGTTTCATGGACTTTGCTTAACCTGCAAAATAGAGAAAAGAGGTTAGAGTTGATTCCAGTTGTGGCTAGCGACCAAACTTCGATGGTCAAGTTAGTTTTGTGGTCGTTTTAAGTCTAAAGAACTTGCAAGCACTCAACAATAACGTTGGCTCAAGGTAGAAGATGAGCTTCAGCCTTTTTCGTGTGTGTATTGCTTAGAATGGCCTAGTTAGAAAGAGAAAATCAAAGCGTTTTTATATGGAGCGCCATGGGGTATTCCTGTCACCATGTCGCCTGGCGCAATTTCATTGACACGTTTCTCTCTCTCCGCAAGGATATTCTTATCCTTTGGCATTTATGACTGTTTATACCTATAGAACATGCTTGGAGAATAAGTTGGCTCATTATTTACATAATTTGTCCGCATGTGTATGTGTTGAAATCTGCTGGGTGGTCCAACATGCCTCTGCAGAGCCTTCCCTGTAGTTTTTGGTGTGTTAGATGAAGATAAATGATCCCAACTATTTTGGTTGGTCATTTTTTGCTTTTTACAAGTGTAGTAACCCGCTGCTCTCTCTTTTGTTTTTAGCAACATATTTCTTCATTATTCCACATTTTTAGCTAAATAATAAATATTCTTTTTTGTGATAATGACACTTCACATACCTAATATTTTAGATATTTTCTCCAACCTTTTTTTTTTTGTCTTTGACATGGTGAAATCCACGTACCATTCTAATCTCTTGCGTATCCAATATGACCCACTCATACCTCGTTTTGGTGGCCTTTCCATTATTAAATACTATTGACATGTAGCATTCTCTCATAAGCTTTCCATTTCTTTCCCAAACAATTGTAATTGTAAATTTGGAATTAGAATTGTAATTATTATTGTAATTATAATAGCAATTTTAATTAGAATTGTAATTGTAATAGCAATAGAAATTGTAATTGCAATTGGAATCGTAATTGTCAGTTTATTAGAAGTTGTAATTGTAATTGTTATGACTATTGTAGCAATACAAGAACAGTTACAACTATACTTGTAATTGGAGTTACAATTGAAATTAAAGTTGCAATTGTTCTTGTACAAATACAACTATATTTTTAGTTTTAATTACAATTAAGAATACAATTATAATTGTAATCGTACTTACAATTGTAATTACAATTGTGTGCTTAAAAAAATTGTAATTACAATTGCTATTCAAATTATTGTTACAATTACAATTTTGTGATTGTTATTGTTATTGTTATTAAATATTATTATAATAACAAATGTAATTTGTTTATAGAATTAGGATTACATTTGTTATTGTAATTGCTATTGTAATTGGAATTGAAATTGGAATTACAACTATAATTGTACTGTAATTGGAGTTGCAATTGAAATTAAAGTTTTTAATTTTTGTTCTAATTGAATGGAATTAATAATAAAACACTGAAATTGAAATTATTGATGTAGTTATAGTACAAATCTTGGCAGAGCATCTCCATTGCATCTCCCTCCTTTCTCCCCCCCACACAACAATGTTTTCCGGTCTCTCTCTCCTGTCCCCATGCAAGCTCAATCTCAACTCTTTAATTTTTACCATAGGAAATGTGGACTTACGGTTTTGTTCTTTATCTTGGAGGCTATATCAATTGCACTATATATATTTAAAAAAACAAGGGGCTTCCCTTGCTGCATTGTTTTTTTCAGCATTTAATTTTATTATGACCATTTATATTTATTTTTCGGAAAGAACTTTTATTGCGTGCATATACGTGGTATTGCTTGCACGTATGAATTAGATTTTTTATACTTTACACCAAACGCACGTGTTGCGCAAAACTTTATGCTATCCTTTGTAAGAACATCATTTTCCATTGTATAAAGTATCAAATCCAGTTGTCTGTATTTTTTAAAAATATTTTATTACATGAATGGATCTAGTGCAAGATGGCCGTAGCCATCAATAACCGAATAAATGAATAATATAGCTGCCGGATGTCAGTTGCGTAACTTAGCCGTCTTCAAGTACACTAAAAATAAAAATTGTTGACTTTTTGTTTTGACATCATCTCATTCTTTTAAAATTAGGCAGATACAAAGTTTGTCTAAAACATCCTCATTGAAAATTCCAGCCAACATATTGGCATAACGATCACTTGCCAGTGTATAGTTTTTAAGGATTGAAAATTTTTAAAATATTTCTCAAATATCACGTTAATCATATAATAAATAAACAATAAAATGTGTGTACTATACAGCCCCAACCAAAAAGGAGTGGCTGACCCACCCGAGTTGGCCTCCTCACTCATTTCCATTTGAACATACCTTGCAGCATTTTTGTAACATGCCCATCTCCGTGCGGACTGCGGCAAGCATAGAAAAGGTCCTGCGGTTTATTGAACTTTTGTTCTTAAGCAGAAAACCATTTCTTGTGTCTTATTTAATTCAAGATTCATAATGGCAGCCTCTTCAACGAAACCCCATGACCATGAGCAGCCGCATGTATTCTTCGTTCCCTTCATGTCACCAGGCCACCAAATCCCGATGATCGACATGGCCAGAATCTTCGCCTCACGCGGCGTTAAGGCCACCATTCTCACCACTCCACTTAACATTTCTCGCTTTGAGTCCACCATCAACCGCGACGACCGCCACCACCATAATCCCATCAAACTTCTACTACTAAATTTCCCCTCCACTGCTGTTAACTTGCCCCCCAATTGCGAAAATCTTGACGCAATCCCAACGAGAGACCTCTTCTACAACTTCAGCAAAGCAATCATGATGTTACAGCCCCAGGCCGACGATCTCGTCCGTCAATGTCAACCCGACGCCATCATATCCGATATGAACTTCCCTTGGACGGCCGAGATTGCCCGGAAGTACGGCATCCCACGTCTTGTTTTTCATGGAACTTGTTGTTTCTCTCTTTCTTTATCAGTCCCCGCTGCCCAACATAAGCCTAACGTGAACGTAAGCTCTGATACTGAAACGTTCTTGGTTCCGGGATTACCTCGACCGGTTTACATCACCCTGTCCCAGATGCCGGACCAGTTTTTTGGTAACATCGGTTTGCAAGAGTTCTTGAAGAAGTTCATCGAAGCTGAGCGTAATACGTATGGAGTTGTGGCTAATACGTTCTTTGAGATCGAACCGGATTATGTAAAACATTACGAGAAGGTTACGGGCAAAGTTGTGTATCCGGTCGGACCGGTTTCTCTTTTCAACACAAAGGCTATTGACATAGCGGAGAGAGGAAACGGAGAAGACAGAGCTAGTGTTGATACAGACTACTGTGTTTCTTGGCTTGACTCCAGGGAACCCAACTCAGTGCTTTACGTTTGTTTTGGAAGCTTGTGTGAGTTTGCTGAGTCACAGCTTCTCGAGATTGCTTTGGGTCTTGAATCATCAAATATTTGTTTCATTTGGGTTATTAAAAGTGATGCGTTTTGGTTGTTGGATAAGGATTTTGAAGAGAGAGTTAAAGGTAGAGGGCTTATAATAAAAGGTTGGGCGCCCCAAGTTCTTATTTTGAACCACCCAGCGGTTGGTGGGTTCATGACTCACTGTGGGTGGAACTCAGTTCTTGAATCGGTGAGCTCAGGCGTGCCGATGATAACTTGGCCACTCTTTGCTGAGCAGTTTTATAATGAGAATTTTGTGTTAACGCACTTGAAAATCGGAGTTGGTGTTGGCGTGGAGAGCGGGTTGGCTTGGGGAGAGGAAGAAATGATTGGTGTTTTGGTTTGGAGAGACCGAGTTGAGAAAGTGGTGACTCAGTTTATGATGAATGGTGGCGAAGAGGTTGAAGGAATGAGAAAACGAGCGAGTGAACTCAGTGAATTGGCAAAGATGGCTGTAAGCAAAGGTGGCTCTTCGTATGTCAACGTGGGCCTTTTGATTGATGATCTTTTAAATCAGAAAGCGAAACGATTATCGGAGAAACATGAGAGCTGTGATCAATTCGTGTAACTAACTAGCTGGGAAATTGTGTTTGTTCGTGTCATGTTCAATTTCTCTGTACTATTTCTGTTGTAATCTATAATATGTAGCCCATAGCTTTACTGCGTTAAGTAGGGGGGCATCCGTTCAGTATGATTTGGTTCTGTCCGAATTAAAATATTTTCAGTTCCGGTTTGGTTAATAAAAATCAAATGGTTCAAAAAATGTGAACTAATCAATTTTCAGGTTGAATCGAGTCAATTTAAAAATTGAATTCTGTTCACTGTTAATAAAAAAAAAAAGAGAAATTTTCAATTTATATATATATGAACAATATTTTTTATTGTATTTTAATTTAAAATATGAATTTAAGTGCAAGAATAAAAATTTAGCTGATACAAAAAAAATCTCAAATTTCATGCATTGCATCATATAAAATCGAATTGAACTTCAAAACTGAACTAAGATAATTCAATTCAATTCAATTCGTAACTTCTTGAACTGACCGGATCCGGTTGGATTTGATTTTTAGGTAAAATCAAACCGAATGGGTTAATGCTCGCCTCTTAAATTAAGCAAAAAAAAAAAAAAAACTTGTGAAACTACCAAAGGAAAGCTGCAGAGCAAGAAAGCAGCGAAGTTGTTTATGAAAGTAGTACAAGATATCCTTATATTAAGAAAAAGGTTATGAAAGAAAGCTGAAGAGATAGAAAGCAGCGAAATTGTTTATGAAAATAGTATAAAAGATATCATAGGAGTAGACGCAAATAACAATTTAATGGAAGTCCCAAGGCCTGTAGTGCATTATCTTAATCTTATTGTTGCCTCTCAAAATAATAATTTATGGTGCGTTTACTTTTTGAATTGGATTGGGAATTTGAGGAGTGAAAATCTTAAGATTGGGAGTATGGAATGGAGTGGGAGATGAGAGTATGGAATCAGAGTAAATAGTTTCAAATTATAATTTTACCCTTATTTAAAGAATTTTAATTTTTTATTACAAAATTAATAAAAAAATATATTTTAAAAAATAAAAAGTTTATTTTATTGTATTTGTAAATTAATAATAACTATTAATATTCTTAATTATGTAAATTATTATTTTTTTATTAATTTTAATTTTAATTATGTAAATAAAAAATTATTGATAAGAGTAGCACAAATGAAATATTATTATTATAATATAGTATAAAATTAATTGTTTTAGAATAAAATACTTATAATTATTAATTACTAATATTAAATAAATATAATACTATTATTTTTAAATAAATATAATAATATAATATTTTCAGATAAAATAATATATAATAATATTATTAATTCTTTATGAATATAATAATATTATTTTTAATTAAGTATCATAATATTATATTTAAATAAGTTTAATATTATTATTTTTAATAAATATATTTTATAAAATAATATAATATTATTATTTAAATAAATTATTATTATTTATAAGGGTAAAAAAGAAAGAGGGGGGAGTGGATTCCCACTCCCACCTCCCCCATGGGAGTAGGAATCCCACTCCCCACTCCAAAAATGAGTGAGACCCACGGAGTGGGAATCCCACTCCCTCCTTATTTGTGTAAGTAAACACTAGAATAAGAGCAATCCACACTCTTCATTCCCACTCCAGTAAGTAAATGCAGCTTTTAGTGTAAGAAGATTGTTTATAGATAGTATCTTGGATACAATAAAATAATTGATGTAAAAATACGCACTCAATCTCAATGTAACAATTTAGAAAAAATATATATATTAAATTAAAATTTGATGTTTACATAGCACTATTTAGAATACAAAAAAAGAAGAGATGTAGTAGAAGAGAATAAACATAATGTTTTGATGGCATTCTTCAAACTCCCTTTTTGTAGAATATGATTATGATGGGATGTTGAATTGAATTTTTGTTAGTACTGAATTGAGGGATAAAATTTATTTCTTATTTAATCTTTCATATTTTTCTTGTCTAATAAGCCTCAATATAATGCTTAGTTTGAACTAAACTCAGCATTAAATCTTCATCTGATAGGATAATGGTTGCTATTCCTAAGGTTGTAACTGCCTTTTAACATTTTTTTTAAATAGGAATTAGTATATCATCAAAAACCTCAAAAGATTACAAGTAAATTAGATGGAAAAAAAAAGTGAAATCCTTCTAGTGTTTGACAAACTAATTAAAAATATAGTGTTTTAAATCTCCAGATTGTCAATTTTTTTATTGATTTTATCAATTTACTCTTAGTAGTTGTTTGATGTTGGTAAAATGAATAACTTTAATTGTTTAATTAATTAAATAATTTTTTATCATAATTAATTGAATAGTAAAATGCAAAATTCTTAGAAAAGTAAGGAAATTTTCATAATTGAAAAATTAAATGCAAAATAGATAAACATATACTATTTATTAGAGAATAATATATTGAGGTATTTGAAATAATAAAAATATATAATATAAATATATTGTTTCAACTTATTTTATTCTCCAAAAAATTAGTATGTACGTATGTGTTTGTGTATTCCATTTAACTTTTTAATAAATTTTGAAAAAAATTTCAAAATTAATTAAAAAATTATGATAACTCCCTTGCTTTTTTTGTTTCTTATGAACTAGCAGCTTTTTGTTGTCAACTTTAAATAAGCTTCAATCTACCATTTCAAATTAATTATACCTAGACTACAATGTGAAATCATTGCTGTGAAATATAAAAAAGCACTCAAATGGCAAGGTTCAACCAATAATGATCATTAAAGCACCACAGGAAGCTTAGTTTAAATTTTAACAGAATATAAAAGAAAAAAAGATAACTACTATGCATCGAAAATAACAGAAAATCATCTTCGTGTCTTCACGAGAGAAGTGTTTCACAATATTAGATCACACTAAATTTAGGGCACTATATTGCAGGCTACTTCTTAATCACCTGCCAGTATATGGGGTGCATTAAGATGGACATAAATATATCGCAATCATTTTTGCATGTTACTATGTTAGAAACATCTGCGATTTTATAAGTACCACAAAATTGTAAACAACATATAGTCGGAACAATAAAGTTAAATCGCATCAAATACAATAATTAAGCAAAAACTCTAAGCAAGATAAAGTTATTGAAATAACCCAAGACCATTACCAAACAGTTTCCTTAAAGCAAATTTGCCACCTGCTGTCTGGTGCTCTAGTTTGAATGGCAATTGTATCACAAGATACAATTGGAGCGAAACAATTTCAGCGTGTTTGAGCTCTTCAGCACGAATAAATATCGAGAGGGAGGAAAACTCTATGCATTGTTTTTGTGTAATGTGTGTTTTGTTTTTGAAATGAAAGGAGTATTCCATTTACAAACATTGTGAGTATCTATCGATCCTGAAAAATTGTGTTAACAAGCTGTAACTGTTGACAAGTCAAAAGGCCATATCAATGGTGTCATTGGCAGCCATCAATAATGACAATTTGGAAGCTACATGTATAAGTCATAAAAATTGACTATTTGGAAAAGGTGGGAGCCGCGTGCATGCATTTGTCAATCTTAAAGAATTTAGTTGCTGAAATAATTGATAATTTGACAACATATTTGATGTAACAGTGCAACCATCATGCCTATAAATAAAGAAAAGAGGAAGAGCTTTAAATCCATCCCAAAATTGAGAAATTAGAAAGCGATTTCAAGTGAAGCAATTTGAAAGTTTGAGAAAACTTCTACTTGAGTGTCTAGTGAGGATACATTTTGGTGTATTGGGGTTTTGGATTTTGAGAGAATTTCTCCCACCTTTGTAAATTCCTATTTATTAGTAAAGTTATCTTCCAGTCTTTATCCGTGGACATAGGCTTTATACCGAATCATGTAAATTACTGTCTCATTTTCTTTGTATTTATTTATCACCACATTTTTATTTGTCCAGAAGTATCATTCACTGTACTATTAATAACTACCCAACTCGCACTTCCACAACAATAACGACTGCCTTAACTATTGTAATTAAAAGCATGTGACTGTTATAATTAATTCAAAAATTCATTTTGAAATTTAAAATCAAAATTAACTCAAAATGTAGCTAAGGCAAGCCTAGCACGATTTGGACTGACATTCATGTACATAAGACATGGGTGCACAAGAGCCAAGCTGAACAGATTGGAATTTGAAGAGAGAGCTTTTATACTTATATCCTTTTCTATATATGCATGAGTATTCGTATATAAATCTTTTATACCTTGGCTTTCTTTCTTATTTGGAATAAGTGTATCTCTCTTTATCTGTTTCAATTCTATGGGTGTATTTTGAGTAACAATTTCTCATTCGCCTGAGTATCATTTTAAGCACGTAAATATACCATTTCAAAGTACTTGTGGATAAGTATCCGCATCACCGTAGACTTTTCACTTACACCAAGTGACTATTTATATATACACCTTTCGTGCCTTAGCTTTTTTTCCCACTCAAAATAGCGAATTGTGCACTATTTTTCCAACATTGCGTAAGTGGTACACTAAATTTTGTACTTGAGTCACCAATCTTCGTCAAAATGGACATAAATATGGCACTTCCGATGATGTCCTTAGTCATCTTCATACTAGACACTGACCATTAATGTTCTCAGTCATAGCGACTGCCAAGGCTTAGAGCCACTACAACCAAAGATATTTGATGTGTTAGTGAGTTTCTCTAACAATTTCTTTAAGGTATAGGTCTTAGTCATGATTTCCCTAAGCTATTGCTATGCCATTGTAAACCAATGTAACTCTCTGTTATATATCTTAGCTCACCAACTTCAAATCTAATACGAGGCTCTGCGAAATGGATAAGGGAAAATGAACTGATTGTGAATTCGTGGGTAGTTAAATGGAGCAATTGAATGATGTTTCAATAACTAATAAAACGATAAGAAATAATATTGTAATAACACTAAAGGTCATAAAAATAAAGAATCTCCGCTTAAGCTGTCCGAAGAAGTCATGTTAGATAACCAGCTACAAGTTAGAAATTAGGAAAATGATATTTGCCCCCGGGTCAAACCCCGAAACAGCTTGAAACGATGCCGTTTACTCTGGTTATTTTTTTGTTTTCATTCGCTGTAAAACGACGTCGTTTGGCTTGGATAAAGTGCAAAAGCATCCATAGAAGATAGAACCCAGCTGCTTCTTCCTCAGCTGCTTCTCCCTCTTTGTTCTTTTCGTTTCACCACACAATCAAACCTCGACTCCAAAACTCACCGTTTGCAAAGTTACTTTCCTCTCATTTATCAATCGAGAACAGACAACCATAATCCACCAAGAACTCAGCCATTGCACCTACCCCCAGCTATCGTCACTGCCACCACAAACACCCATTGCATGACAGCCACAACCACTTACAAAGCAGCAGCCACAACTCCAACCACAGCCACAACTTCACACAGAGGATGAACCATAGGCACGACTCCACACAGAGCATGACTCCCCACAGCCAGCACGCGACAGCCACAACCAACATGTTTGAGCAGAGATCGAGCTCTTTAACATTTGGAGAGCAGATCTGTGCAGCATGTGTACCGTTAATTGCTGTAATAAAAGCCGTCGTAATCACCGTCGCAAGTTACTTTGAGAATCAGCCTCCAGTCCAAAAATGGTGCTTTGATGTCGGAGATCTTGCTCGACTTGTTGTTGATCTCAATGTAATTTCTTTTTTCTTTCACTTTGGTGTCTGGTTGCGAAAGTTGATTTTTAATTTGCTTGCGAGTTGAGAAATTTTGAATTCTCTGTTTTCTTGTAAGTTACTAAGCCAAGAAAGCTTTGCATAAGCTTTTGCTGCAGTTTTGCAATTATGAGAAGCGAATTAAGATATTTTTTCTTCTTTATTTATATTTTTGGGAGGAGCTCAAGTGATTTTTCTTTTTGAATTGTTTTCTTTTGACACTTGCATTGAACAACGAGCTGTACTGTCGTGAAGAAGAAAGGATCAAAATTTGAAGATTATGAATGTGCAAGTGTTTTTTTTCCTTTTCATAAATGTGTAATTGAGAGTTTGAACTTTAATTTCTTAATTTCGTTTTCATAAACTGCCCATAGTGCAGTTTCTGTTAATGAATTAGAGGCATTTACGAGCTGTATAAGAGTTTCAGTTGTTCAATTATCAAAGACGGCGTTGGAAGGAAAAGGGAAGTGAAAATGAAGAGAGAAAGCAGAAGTTAAATCCTTGGTGCTGTTAAAACATAAATTAATTCTCAAAACGACATCGTTTTTAAAGCTTCGTGGTTTGACCCGGGATTTGACCCGGGATAAATATCAGCACTCAATCAATTAAATTAAAAAGATATCAACCCATGAGAAGACCGCTCTCCAAGAAAAGTTGAAACAAAAAGGGGGAGACAACAATTAAGTCAGTCTAATCAAAACCTGCCTATCTTTGATAATCAAACAAGTGAAAATAATCTCGCTTCAAGAACGGTAACATATAGCCATAACAATTTACAATATTTAAAAAATAATGTATGTATAATTTAGACAATGTATAAACAAACCCTAGTCGATTGAAAGAAAATATTAAGCTAACCTGAGGAAGGATCGACACTTGCATCTGATCTTTGCTTAGACTAAAGAAAAATTTAAAATAAAAAATGCATCGCTCAGTATCAATGCAAGTTATCGTACTAGAGTATGAAAAACCTTTTACACTGATGTGTTAAAAGCGCAAAAAAAAAAGCGTCAGGTCATCAAATATCGATATTTTTTTTATTTAGTATCAGCAGCTTAAGGTCATTAAATACTGATCTTTTTTTATTTAATATTAGTAGCTTAGTATCAGTAAAAGTTATTTTTATAATAATTTCATGGTCAATTTAATTAAAATTAATGATTTGAAGTTTCAAGGACAGATCATTCTATGTTATCCGCAAGCTATGACTTAGATTAACATAATTATTTGAGGTTGACATAAAAACTTTACCACAAAATATTGAAGAAGTCTGATTGATCAAGGAACCCCAATTCAACTGAACTTATTTAATTAATATAAGAAAAAGTTAATAGGTTTTTTGTTTTTGATTTGGACATGAGAAAGTAAGCGTGCAAATTTATTTTTGAAAGGATGCTGAAATCATTGGCTGAGTAAGAATCTAAAAACGGTGACTTTGGCTTGATATTTTTTAAAATTTAAAACTATTGAGATAGACAATTATGTCAATCAATTAAATCATGACTTGGCTACACTTTTCAAATGCTGAATACATATAAAAAACCAAGAAACAAGTCAAACATATAACATAGATCGATGATATTTTACCCTCTCAATTTCTCTCACTAAACCTCATTTTTTCATTAATCCCATTAATTTTTAATATTACCCTTACTAAAAATACATGAAATGCTTAATGTATTAAAGGTTTCTCAAAACCTTGTTTAAAAAACTTGATTGAACGGATATCATTTTTTTTATTTGGAATGGTCAAAAACCTTAGAACATGTGATAACTAGGTTTAAATAGAAGGTATGATTGAAGATAGGGGTGGCAATCTTGGTTAAGATTCGTCTATTCGATTCAATTCGATACGAATTAAGTAGGTTTGGGTTTCAAAAAAATTAATTTTTTTAATAAATGAGTGAATTTGATTGACTAATTAAACAAATCGAATATGACTTTAAGGACATTGATTCATTTATTTGTTTAGAATTTGTTTAATAAATGGATCATAAAAACATCGAATCCAATCCATTAGTTCAAAACTCATTTATTATTTATTTAATTAAATTATTTGTTTATCCTTAAATATGTATAAAAAATTCAAAAGTTTGAAGGCTAATATAGTAATTATAAATAGTAATAAGTTTGCATTTTGTAGATGATAAGTTTGTAGTCTTTTATATTTTATTTTGATTAAGTTTTTTTATCTAGGATATTATTGTAAATCTAATTCATATTCAATTTGATTTTTGAATTCGTATAAGATAAAACGAATAGTAAATGAATCCAAATTTGATTTGATTAGTTTATTAATTCTACTAAATGAATTAAATGAATTGAACCAAATATTCATTTAATAAACTAATTGAATTCGAATCTTGAGATTTCAATTTATTTAATTTATGAATCAACTTCAAATTCTAAGATTTTAATTCGTTTAATAAATGAATCAAATACGAATCAATAGAGTTTTTACCTAATTCGTTATAATTCTATTAGAATTCGATTCTTTTTTATTGTTTTGCTGCCCCTAATCGAAGATGGGTTTGGATTAGAGATTTGGAATTCGATTTAGTACAATGCACGGTACTATAGTGCAGCTTCGTTGACTTTTAAGTAGACTTTCACTAACTGGGCATCTTGATTAGCTCACCTTAGGTGCAAAACATTGGATCATTCTATAATTGGGTGACCTGGTTAGGATCCCCGCCTCGCTCTATGGGTTGACTCGACTCAAAGCCCTTCGACAAAATTGACTTGCATTGACGTTTCATCTTGGCCGCTCTTTTTGATCCAAGCTGACGCCCCTCGTTATGCCACATCATCAACTTTATGACTCCTTGATTTTTGATACTTCTCTTTAGGTTTCAAGGGACTTCTTCTTCAACCCAAGACAGCGGAACTTATAGAGAAAAAGAAAAGGTTGCAGTGGCTTAAAATTTTGAAAGGAAGTCATCATCAAAAGCTTGGGGATTTTTTTTTTTGGAGAAAAATTTTAAATGTGAGTGAGTTATTTTTCTTAACACAATTTTTTCCTAAAATATTTTGCTTATCCCTAGGTTTTTAATTTTTTATATTAAGATTTTAGATAGCCTTTTGTAACAAAAAATTATAGTTTTTTTTGTCTCACATTTAGCTTGGTCAAGCTCTTATATGCGATTTCTTTGAACTTGGTCTTGTTAAACTTGAGACAATATTCCCAACCTATTTTTCGTATATACCCTTATCTTGAGAGAAGATTATACGTAAATTCTACTGAAGAAATTGTGAGGACTGTGAGAGTTGAAGCTTAGGATTAGACATGAAAGACTTACTGTGTGATGCTATATAAGTGGTCTTGAATGGATTTGTTTATGTCTACGGTGGACTCGATCACGTGTCGAGGTTTTTATCTTAAATCACGACAATCTAAGGTTTCACATGAAAATCATGTGTCTCATGGATTTTATGTATTTTGCACATTTTACTTATTTCCTTATTATCTATTAATTTTTTTGGTGGAAGTTTTTGGTATTTGGCATATTTGAGATATTAGAAGTGCTTATCAATTGGAAGTTGTTGAGATTTTTTTGTGTTGAAATTATTGGACGTGTTTGGAGGATTTTGTGCTTTAATTGATTGATAAATTGATTGAAGTACTGAATTTGTTGCATCTCCATTATCATCTATATTTCACATCCATTTTAGGGAGTTAACTTCTTCCTAAAAGTTCAATAAACATACAATTGAACAAAAAAATAAAGTCAATTCCGGAAGCCCTAGCCACCATCACTGTCACTATCTCAAGCAAGCGCCCCAATAGCCCGCTGTCCCAATTGAACCCACCGGCAAATTCCTCAACGATTAATAGCAGCTAACCAAAACCCCTCATTTATTTGATTCATTCTCCTAACAGCAAATTGCAACTGAAGTTAAACTCTTCTATTTTTCTTAACGTTCCTCCTTCTTCAATATGAATTTTTTTTTTTTTCAGAAAATTAGTAATAACAGAAATCACAATAATTAATCTGGTGTAGTGAGCCGCCAATCTCAACCGCTTCATTTCGAACCTTCTCATTCTTATTCTTTATCATGCGTTCCAATTAAGTTCTAGTTTCTTGATTCCTATACCGTATTTAAATTAATCTTTTTATTTTGATTTTGATACTATCATATCAATCTCGCTTTAAAATCAAATCAAAAGAGATTTTGGTAGGCGGCTATTGAAAAATTTTCTCGTATGATGAATAGGCTACGAAGGGCTAATCGTGTGGTGGTTTGAGGTGGTGATAGTGGTGGCGGAAGACGGTTAGGATTTTTGAATATTTTTTTTTTAAGGATAATGTTGGAAATAAGTAGGCTGATTGAACAGTGAGAGCTACTGAGAAAAATCCAAGGTCTCGTATATCACTACTCTGTAACATATTTAAACAAAAAAAAAAAAATTGGAAACCGTGAACGAGCTACCAATTTTTTAAATGGGCCAAACAAAACATGTTCAGACATATTTTAAAGCTAGAAGGGCTAAAGCCGCTATTGTGCGTACGCTGTGTCTGCTTATGCTACCTCACTTGAATTCCCCTTCGATACTCCATACAGACGACCAAAATTATGCCGTATAAAACATCAAGTCTAAACTTGTTGGGGAAGTAAGTTCTCAATCACTACTATATTCATCTTTTCTCTCTTTTCTGTGGTCCAAATCTCATGGAGTCCCAAAGCTCCAAGAAAATCCCCCGCAGGCTCACCTTTGAATTGGCTTAGAAAGCAACTTTCTTACAAAATGTCTCAGTTTATTCATCTCTGGCTCGGCAAAACATGAGCTAAAACAAATATAATTAGAATTTAATAAATTGACAATACAAAATCGAAAGCAATAAAAAATGTTGTGAGTCTTCCCCAAGCCAAGTGAAAATTAATGAAAAAAAGATTCTTCTTGTAAGAAATGAAATTAATAAACATCAGAATGATAACTATAGGCCCAGGTGATTAAATCGTTTAAAATTTTGGGTACATAGTATTATAACACATAATTTCTTTCTACATAGGTGAAACAAGTTAAACATGATTGATTTCTGGAAACTTTTGGAGACACTCCTTAAAACTCGTTTAAAATTTCTTTGAATTTTCAAAATTTAGTTTTCTTAGAAAATTAGGTTTTTGATAAATTTAAACATACATGTGTAGTGTAATCAATGTTGTTAGGAATATATGATCATGAAGATTTATTGTTCATTTTCTAGAAAGAAAAAGTAACATAATAAAATTCTGCCAACCAAAGAGCACTTACTCAAATACTAAATCATAACTTGTAACCTCATCCCGATAATTTATCTTATTAATGCTAAAGGGATTAATTAATATCAATTCATTAATGAGGTCCAATAACCTCTACTTCAGCCTCAGAATTCTCACAAAGATAGCTAGCAGAGAGTGCTAAATCATCTTCAATTCACTAGTCCCGAAGTGGATGGTTGCACCCTTCTTTGAAATGAACCAATGCCTCCCAATTTCAGCTCTCAATTCAGCAACCAAGTTGTTTCCTTCACCATGAACTTGGCTTCCTCATTGCAGAACTTCGCAAGAAGATTGAACTCCCTCGGCAGCGGTGCAACTTCAGAGGTAGCTTCGCAAAGGACTCAAATCCGTAATCAAGAATGGGTTTTCATTCGTTACGACTTAATCGTTGAACTTGAGAGTTTGCCTCGCAGCATCCACAGCCATCAAGAATGGCTGCGGAAACAGACATTGAGATGTTTAGGGTAATCCTTTCCCCAGTGATTCCCAAGGACATGGTCTCCTGGATTGATCAGAAGCTACACAAGTTAAGTGTTTTAGCAAATCACTTTAATTCTTTGTAAGCATCAATCTATAGAAGTTGTTTTCGCTGGATTTTTGTTAAGATCTGATTTGAACTAATCAGATGATTCTTAGATGGATTTAGCTCTAATCCGAGTCATCAGATGATTCTTAGTGGATTTAGCTCTAATCCGAGTCAAACAAATTGATTTATATTTAGGGGGAGACTCAGTTAATAAGGGTGTACGTTATGTTTTTCTAATGTTGGGGGCATGTGGTATAGTTGAGGTGATTTGAATGGTGGAGCTGAGGAGATTATACGAGGGACAACAAGGAGAGTTCAATGGAGCTCGTAGGGATTAATATAGAGATTGATATAAGAAGCTCAATTGAGCTTAGGGATAGCTCTAGTGAACCTGAGAGATACTTAACTCAGTTGGGATAGCTCATGCGAGCTCACCTATAAAATATAGCGTGAAAGCAACAAAATTATTATAGGAACTAAAAACGAAAGCGTAAAAATAAAGAACATATAAAATTTATGTAGTTCGGTCAGGTCACATCCACGTGGGCAAGTAAAACTTATCTCCAATTTATTATAAATAAAAGTATTAATGATTTTCATTTTAATATGATGAAACTTATTAAAGATTGCTTATGGTGAATAATTACATGGGGAAAATATGGGTGACATGATGAAGTTCTTTTTATAGAGTTCTAGAAAAGGAGAAAAACCTCTAAAATGATGGAACAGAAGATAGAGCATCCAGAAATTTCCAAAGAGGAAGAGAGAACAAAAAGGGGATCACTCTATGTGCCTTTAGGTCAATGTATGTTGGTGAGGTCTCTTATGGACACTTTCATCTATCCTATAACACGAGGCCTCTCTAATGACTTGATACTAATATTTTGGAGATTTTATTCAACGGGTAATTTTATGATGTCGTGATTAAAAGATGATCAATATCATAATTAAACATAAATTATGTAAATATAAACATAAAACTCAAATTTAATATAAAAATTGTAAATAAACATTAACGTAAAATAAAACATAAATTTTAGAAATTAAAACATAAGACTTGTAAATGGAAGGTAAAACTAGTAAATTAATATAAAACTAGTAAATTGAAGTATTATTAGTAAAAAAACAAAAAACTTACAAATATAACGTAAAACCTCGTAAATCAACATTAAGTGTAAAATAAAACATAAATTTTAAAAAATTAAACATAAGATTTGTAAATGGAAAATAAAACAAGTAAATTACTATAAAACTAGTAAATTGATGTATTATTAGTAAACAAAACAAAAAACTTGCAAAGATAACTTAAAACTAGTAAATCAACATTAACCGTAAAATAAAACATAAATTTTGAAAATGAAACAAAATACTTGTAAATAGAAAGTAAAAACAGGTAAATTAATATAAAACGAGTAAATTAATGTTACCATTAGTAAATAAAACAAAAACTTGCAAATATAACATAAATTTCAGTAATCAACATTAAGCACAAAATAAAACATAAATTTTGGAAATAGAACATAATAATTGTAAATGGAAGGTAAAACAAATAAATTAATATAAACTAGTAAAATTAACGTATTCTTTGGTAAACAAAATAAAAAGTTGCAAATATAACACAAAACTAGACGTCACAATATTAATCGTAAAATAAAACATAAATTTCAAAACGAACATAAGATTTGTAAAAGGAAAGTAAAATAAGTAAATTACTATAAAACTGGTAAATTGATGTATTACTTGTAAAAAAATAAAAATGTATAAAATTAACATAAAATAAGTAAATCAAAATTAAATACAAAATAAAGCATAAAATTTATAGATTATGCCTAAAATTTAAGGTAAAATAAGTAAATTAATATAAGAGTTACTGCTAATAAAAAGTTCACAATCAGTAAAATAAAAAACTCGTTATAATGTTTATTATCTTATATATTTCTTGATTTTTTTATTTATATTAAACAAAGTTAGTTTTGCATTTATATTATACATGTGATGATTTATTAAGGATGAAATTTATGCTTCACATCAGATTTTGAAAAAAAAAATATGATTTTAATATCTTTCATAGTTGTTATAACATGAGGTTATTTTACATCTTTCTACACTTTTCTAATAACCCTAAATGGTTTTTAAATACAAGTAAAAGTTTGAGACTACATAAAGTGTGCATAAGACTCAAAATTAGATATAATTTTATTGATATATCATATATGTATTTAGTAATATAAGAATATTTTTTTATTTTATTTTTACTTGATCCACATCAAAATAAAGAATTGTTCTTAATTAACATATGTAATAAATAAATATCATTGTAGAAAATGGGAGAAAAAAGCATACAAATACCCTACAATAAATATAAAATCTATGGTAACCAATTTAATAAAAACTTATTTCACTTTTGTTTAGTATAATTTTTTTGTTTAATTAAAGAAAATATTTTCCTATAAATGAATAAAATATCTTTTACTAAAATTCTATAGAAATAATATTAATTTTTTAAATAATTAATAATATTATATGAATTTATTAATTTTATTTTATATTTATTAATTTTATATATAATTTATAATATTTATTTTTATGACGATATTAATTTCGTAATTTTTATTACGGTATTATAAGATTTTCCTTTAGTCAAATGATGCTTCAAATGATGTTTTTCATTTGAAGCCTTGTCCACGAAGCACTAGTTGATTAGGCAACTCTGCTGCCCTCTCAACATTTTTGAAGGTGTTGAGCTATCTATTAAATGGATATCTCTACAGATCTAATTTTTTATTAATTTTTTGTTTTTAAGCTAAAACCTAAAAGAACTTTTACTCATTAATGTTGACGTTTAGAAAGCACGCATATGGCAGAAAAATATCTTGATTTCTTTTCTTTTTGTCCCATGAGGAAATTAAATTCTACTCAGGGTGTATTCATCCTTGATTGGCTCATGTGGAGCAACTGAGGTGTCACTTTGTCCACCAATAAGTTTCTTATTTATTATTATTTTACCATGTGTCAGCTTGCAACTCACAAATAAATATTCTTCTAAATTTACCCACAGAGGCCTAAAGAGAAATTATGTGTATTCTTTTCTATGCATCAAATATACGTGTCTCTATATTAACAGTGGTGATACTAAAAAGCATTTCATGTTCATTGTAAATGCATTTTTGGGAAGATAATCACTCTTGCTCCTTATCACATAATTTTGATGCAAAATCTCATTTCCAGCGTGTGATACTATGATTATGAAGTAACTAATTGAGAAAAGAACACTACCTTAAATATAATATAACAATATTAAAAGTTACATATACATACACATGTGTGCATATATAATCTTTTTAATGTAAGTATCTTCATTTTTTTATACAAATATTTTATTAAATTGTATAGTTTAATTGAATTAATTTTTAATATTATTAAATTACATAATTTTATAATATATTAAAAATTAAATCTATCAACCTGCATAATTTAGCAGCATGTTTATATTAAAAGAAAAAAGTACCTATACCTGATAATGATAATATATATATAAATATGTGTGTGTGTGGCATGTCCACATTAAAAAAGAAAGTGTTTGTACTTGACAATGATAATATATACATGTTCTTTCATGCTTCTCTTTTTAATGTACAACCATCTTCAGCTTATGCATGAGAATGAATTTTTTACTGTTAAATTGAGAAATTCTGATTAGAAGAAATATATGCATATATTCTTTTGTGCTTCTCCTCTTAATGTATTACCATTATCAGCTTATGCATGAGAATGAATTTTTCACCATTAAATTGAAAAATTCTTATTGGAAGGAATATATACACACACACATATACTCTTTTATGCTTCTGGTTTTAATATACCACCATTGTCAGCTTATGTATCAAAGTGAATCTTTCACCATTAAATTGAAAAATTCTTATTGGAAGGAAAAGATTAATAAAATTAATTTCTAAAATTAATCTGTAAGCTAACACATCATCATCTCCTCATCTTCTTTTCTCGTGTTCTCGACTTTTTCTTCCATTTCTTTGATTAATTTTCTTTTGAGAATTTCTAGGGCTTCGTTTTCAGAATCGATGCTATTTTAATCGTCGGACACATTGTACAATCCTATCAATGACATCATTCTTGAAAGCCTGAGACTTTTCGACTTCCAATTGCTCTTTTGTTTTTTTTTTTTTTTAATGAGTGGCAAAGCCGCAAATGGTTTCGGTTTGTTCGAACCGAGTAAAAATCCATATTTTGTTCGGTTTGATTTTGATTTGAAAATGTAGAAACTGCTTGGTTTTATCAACCGAGTCGAACCAACAACAAACATATCGGTTTTCATTAAAACAAACCGAACCAACAACAAACCGATCGGTTTATGGTTAAAAATTTAAAAAAGAAATATTGCAATTCCTAAAATCGACAAACCGCCCTTCGGCCTTTTTATTTATTTTTCTTCTTAGGACCTAAAGCTATTGGCTAATAAATCGACAATCGACCCCTTCACATCAATCCCTCTCTCCGCCGAGCCGCTGAATCGCTGTCGTTCGTCCGTCCGACGCCGGCTTGTCGATGCGCGCACTTTTTGTATCTGATTAGCTTTCTTTATAATATGCGATATTAGGATTAGGTTTTTTTATCATAGGCCTTTGAATTGGCGTCAGGTGTATTCTGTTCTATTATAGTCGCATTGAAAGTTAAAGGCCAAGTATTTTCCTTGTTTATTGGTTTTTTGTTATTATTATCATTATTATTGAGTGCCTTTTCCTACCAATTTATTTGTATCTTTCATTCAGGACTGTACAATTAACGATTATTATATTGATTGTGCTACATACAGTATTTGATTTCGATTTGATGCTTCTCAAGGAACAAAAAGTAAAAAAAAAAATTCAGTTGAAACATTTGTAAAAAATGTATCGGTAAATATATGATTAAAAAACCCTTTTGATTGAAAAAAAGAACAAATAGAAAAGAATTTTGAAAAATAATTGTAATGGGGAGCAGTAACGGGCAGCGACTAGGCATTACAGAGCCCATATCGTTGGCAGGACCAACGGACGATGATTTGATGAGGACCCGCAAGCTTGAAAAGGTTTCAGTTTTGAATTTTGGAATTCCTTGTTTTTAATTTTGGTTATGGTTCTTCAGTTGATTTTGCACAACCTTTTTTTTTTTTTTTTTTTTGGTGTTTCAGTACTTGCGGGATGTGAATTTATATGAGAGTCAAGAAGAGGCTGTTAGTAGAGAGGAAGTGCTTGGGAGACTAGACCAGCCAGGTTTTATGTCTTTCCTCAACTCAGTTTTATATTGTTATGTTTATGGTTAGCTGAATGGTCCAAGTACCCATGATCATGCAGTTTTGTTGTTGGGTTTCGTGCCTCAAAAATTTTAAACAAAAATTAAGCTAAAGAGGGGAGGAAAATGATGAAAAGTCTTAGGTTTTAAGTTTTTACTCTTGTCTGAGAACGTCAGAAATGTCTTTGCTAATTTTGAACCTTTTATGATGTTGAAAATTAACAGATTGTGAAGATTTGGGCTAAGAAAATTAGCCGTGCAAAAGGTTTGAACGACCAACTGCTGCAAGAAGCAAATGCCAAGATATTTACCTTTGGTTCTTTACTCTTGGGGTATGATAAATATTCTGTAGGTTTTACTTTTTATGTGATTCTCCTTCCCTATGCTCATGATTATTAATTATGCTTACATGACCATTGATTGGGTGTCCCTGTACTTGTATAATTGGAATCACTTCAATCAGGGATATCGTTCTCTTGTAAAAAAAAGTAATAGAACCTGTCCTCTTTTTTGGAAGATTAAGTTCGTGTTTTGTTTTATAGGAAGTTTGACGATCAATGATTATCCTTCATATTAAGAAAAGATTGGTGGTGCCATAGAAGTCTGACATGTTTGAACCTGTAGGTGTAACATGCATTAAGATTTATGGAAGACTAAATAAAAGTGTGTTTATGGTCAAAGCTCAAAGCAGAGAAATAATATGGGAAATATTTTAGACATATGTGAGCAACATGCTATCTTATGAAGCTTATGTTTTATCTTTCATGTTAATAGGTGCATGGTCCTGGTGCGGGATATAGACACTTTGTGTGGGACCTAGGCATGCAACACGAGAAGTAAGATCAGCTCTCAAATTGATGGTTCAACAATTTTACTTTTAGTGTAGGTTGTTTTGTTTGATGAACTTAAGAGTGATTCTCTGCATTGGCTGTAGGAAGACTTCTTTGGTGAGCTACATCAAATGCTTACAGAGATGCTTGAAGTTACAGAATTGCACCCAGTGCCTGATGCTCATGTTCCAGTTATGAAATTCAAGTTCAGTGGTGTTTCTATTGATCTTCTTTATGCAAGACTCTCTCTTTGGGTTATTCCTGAAGTAAGTCTTGGGGCTTATTGAAGCAATAACTTATCTATTGTGATTCCACATTGACAAAAAGAATGCCTTCTTTATTGCCTTTTAGGTAATTTGCTTTGTTTTGCCTTTTTAGTTATTGTTATTGTTTCAATCACTGGAATGGAATGTTTTTACCATGGCTGCAATTTCTGAGGTGTCCTGGTGTTAGGTGTCGTGGTTAACTCAGTACTTGAAATAGTGAACTTCTAATACTGTTGGCTTCTGCAATTGTAACTAATATAGTAATAATTGACTCTTATTGGAAAGATATTCTTCCTTGAAAGGAAGAAGAAAAAGGGTTTTATGGACTGTGCTGTCTTGGCTATTTTTTGGGTCTTGTGGAATGAAAGAAACCTGGGAATCTTGATAACAAAGGTTAGGAAAGATCTTTCACATCTATGGGACAAAGTCAAGTTCTAGGCTTCCCTCTGGGCTGTTGTTACTGCTGAATTGAACATATTTCTTTCCTTTCTATTTTACTTATTTGGGAAGCTGCTGTATCCTAAAAGGGATTGCATCCATAGCGAGCTGTGATGTTTTTGGGTTTTGGGTTATTTTTGCTCTGTATATTGCATTTTTTTCTTTTTCTTTGGGCTTCTCATCCATGTGTTTGTGGATTTGTAGTCCCATCTGTCCTTGTGCATCTCTTTTATAGTTTAATGTATCATCTATTGTTTCTTAGCAAAAAATAAAAGTAAAAAATAAATAAATAACGTGGTAGGTATGGCCCGCTCACCTTTTTTCAGCCCACTTTTATACTTGTACATGCTACAAATGCTGTAGCAAGATAAATAACAATAATTTTCTCTCTATTTGAGTGTTAACGAGTACAGCTTTGAGGTTTATCATATATCCAGGCATATTCTCGATAAGTGCAGGGATGTGTCTTCAGAATCACAAGCTTATAAAAGCCATAATTTTAAGGCATATCAGAGCTATGCTTAGTCCGTGGTCAGGCTTAAGAGATAAATACGAAACAGTTCAAAGAGTGGATGAAAAGATGAAAGTTTTGTTTAGATGGCTGCTTCTAAGAAATTGAGTGTGACTGAATTAGCTGCTGGATTTGCAGATCTATGGGTAGGGTGACTATTTAGTTATTGAAATGACATGAAGATGAACCTTTGGACACTGTATTTGCATGGCTACACCAATAATCTTAAGGTTGATGAATTCTTTAACTGGCTTTGAGTTTATATTTTCATGTGGCGAGAGGGTTGCTACTGGAAGTTAGAACCATTGCTGCATTTCAGACAGGTAACAATAGGTTAAGGTTGAGGTTTGTAGAGTTAATCAATAAGTCAGAACATGAAGCATACTTCTTGCTAGTGGAAAGGTTGGTGAACATTTTAAAGATCATTTTTATGCATTTTAAGTTGTGGTGAGGAAATGGTTTTGGTTGAAGTGATTACTTTGTGATTGGTTTATTTTTTTAACCATTTATTTATTTAGTTATTTTCAATATTCATTTTTTCCTCCATAGCATTTTGCCTTTGCATTTTCCCCTGATAAGCATGAACTCCTTAGAAAACAAGAGTAAAGTTCTTTTAAACAATCATTTACTTCACGCCGATATCATGCTCCCGAGTTGTTAGCCAAATTCCTAATGTTGTAAATTTATATGAGTAACAGTGTACCCGTTAATAGTTGTTTCTAATGTTTTAATTCTGGTACAGGACTTAGATATTTCACAAGACTCAATTCTGCAGAATGCAGATGAACAGACAGTTCGTAGTCTTAACGGCTGTAGAGTTACTGACTAGATTTTTGGCGTTGGTTCCAAAAACATACAGGTTGTGGCTGTTGGTTTTAAAATTTTCTGATCTAATGAATTTCAGATTTTGTTTATGTATTTTTTTAACCCATTATGTTGTCTGTGTGTCTGTTTCTGTTTCTTGTGGTGTAGAATTTCCGCACAACATTGAGTGCATGATTTTGGGCTAAGTCATTGGTGTTTATTCAAATGTACGGGGAGATTTCTTATTGAGAAGATTTGAATAAATTAACTTTCTCACTGTTTGCTTTCATAGGTTTGATTAGTACTCCATTTGTGGTACTGTTTGTTTTGTCATGAACAGGTTGCGGGGTTTCTTGGTGGTATAAACTGGGCATTGCTTGTTGCTCGGATATGTCAACTATATCCTAATGCACTGCCCAGTATGTTGGTTTCTCGGTTCTTCAGGGTTTATACTCAGTGGCGCTGGCCAAATCCAGTCTTGCTTTGTGCAATAGAAGAGGGGTCACTTGGTCTTCAAGTTTGGGATCCGAGAAGAAATCCAAAGGATAAGTATCATTTGATGCCCATAATAACTCCAGCTTATCCTTGTATGAATTCCAGCTATAATGTGTCTTCAAGTACTCCTATGGATTATGATGGATGAATTTCAGCGAGGGCATGAAATTTGTGAGGTATGGTCCATGGTACAAGCTGCTATTTCTCATTTTCCATTTCAGGGTGGCATGTGAATCAGGAGATAACAAATTCGATAAATGTTTTTGCTGTTTGTTTAATTAATGTAAAATTCTCTTGAACACTGCCTTTTGTATCAATATGTTTTAATACATTACTAAGTTGTTCTGGTGATCAAATCGCCTGAACCACAACATATAAATGGAATTATCTTTCTGAAATGGGTTCCATCGAGTCTGCTATATTGAGCCTTACTTTGGAGCGCTGGGGAAAGATTGACGTTCTTGTTTTGATAATAACCATCTCTGCATGTATAGTTATATGATTGAATTTAAGCTTATTTGAGGTTGCAGGCCATGGAAAAAAATGAAGCTGCTGTTGATTGGGGTACCCTTTTTGAGCCTTTCACTTTTTTTGAAGCATATAAAAATTATCTACGGATAGATATCTCTGCAGAAAATGCTGATGATTTAAGAAATTGGAAAGGTTGGGTTGAGTCTCGGCTCCGTCAGCTTACATTGAAGGTTAATGCCACAACTCACAACTCTTCATACATGGCTGTTTGCATTTTTTTCACTTAAATAAAGGTGACCCTAACTTGTTATTTTTGTGACTTTAGATTGAAAGGCATACTTACAATATGCTTCAGTGCCATCCACATCCAGGTGATTTTTCTGACAAAACAAAACCTTTATATTGCTCGTACTTCATGGGTTTGCAGCGGAAACAAGGAGCTCGTGTTGGTGAAGGTGAACAGTTTGATATTAGGATAACTGTGGAAGAGTTTAAGCAAGCTGTCAACATGTACACATTATGGAAGCCTGGAATGCAGATTAGTGTTGCTCATGTTACACGGAGGAACTTACCTACCTTTGTATTTCCGGGTGGGGTTCGACCTTCTCGTCCTTCTAAAGGAACTTGGGATAGTATCACGGGCTTTGGAACGTAAGGTGTCAAGCCATGCTAAACCAGAGCAGATGATGGAAGGAAGAGAAAACAGACAGATGATAATGTAGATACTCACTTGAGAAATGCCAAGTGCCATGCCACAATGCTTCCTCTAGTGGGGAATTTCATGAGGGGAAGCTCCTATTATGAGCGTGATGAGTTCATCTTCTATAAATTTAAAGGTTGAACATATGGACACAAATGAGTTAGCGGAATCAAATAGAGAAAAAGTTGATAATAATTTG
>JASUUG010000889.1:0-39799 GCA_030449905.1 Luvunga scandens | reverse complement strand
AAAAGCAACTCCCTACCTACTTTTAAAAGTCGGCCGATGCAAATCTGGTAGCACTACGAAATAATGCTTACAAAATATATTAAGGTTCAGGATAAGTATGATATAATTGTCTTTTTATTAAAATTTAATATTATAATAGGAATTTTAAAAAATATGACAACTTATTAAATAAAATGACTTATTATGAAAAGAACCTTACCTACTTTTAAATGGTCAAATACTGATAAAATGGAGAAAATTAAAATAAAGTTCTTGCTTTTACGAAATATATTAAGGTTTGTGGATATAAAGATGATATAATTATCTTTTATTAAAATTTAATATTATAATAAGAATTTTAAAAAATATGGCAACTTATTAAATAAACAATTTTTGGCTTAAAAGAACCCCTACCTACTTTTAAAAGGTCTTTAAAAATGGAGAAAATTATTAAATAAAGTCTGCTTTTATGAAATATATTAGGATTTGTGGATAAGATGATATAATTATCTTTTTATTAAAATTTAAGATTATAATAGGAATTTTAAAAAAAATGTGGCAACTTATTAAATAAGTTAGCCATTTGAAAAGAACCCCTACCTACTTTTAAAAACGACAAATGAAAAAATTATGAAATAAAATGTTCTTTTTACAAAATTTATCAAACATTATTTTTATAAAAATTATAAAATAAGTAGTTTATTGAATTTGACCCAATCCCAAACTATATCATATATCTTTAATTATGGGAAGATAATTTTACCCTTTTCCAATTTTCATTGGGAGGGAATAGTTGGGACTCCAACCCATGCACTTAATTGGTTGTGCCAATGGACTACTACAAGCCGACTAGCTTTTCTCTTTTAGCATTATTCATGAAGAAACTCACTCTTATGAGCCTAGTTTGTCGACTACTTCTGTTTTTTGAAGGGTTGACTAAGTAGTGAAATAACAGTATTGTTTATGTGTCACTTTTTTGAGAAATTTTAAAATACATAAGATGTATTGTATTTGCCATATAATAAATAAATGATGCTTTGACATGTATGGATTTATTTTTAAAATTACCATATAAGTGGTTTTTATATTAAATTTAATTATACATGTCATACATATATTAATTGGTTACATGTATTAGTTGGCTACCTATCATGTATTCTAAAATTCCTCAACTTTTTGCTGTTGCTATTAATAATATTCTTGTAATATATTATATGTTATGAAAATTTATTAGATATAATATTGTTACTAATAATAAAAATATTTTAAATCTGAGTAAGCGACTTGCTATTTAATTAGAAGGCGCTGACTAATTGGTAGCTGATTCAAAGTCCCAAGCAATTGAACATGACATGTTTGGTTCATGAATATGACATGTTGATGGTTGACCATTTTAACAATATCTATTAATTATGGCCCGCCCCAGTTGCAGAAAAGCCACTAAACGCACAGGCGATTGTATGGTTAATGTCAAACTTATTCATTACCATTAATGAAAAAAGAAATGCCACTTGCTGAATGATAATTTTTTATTATATTCAATTTAATGTATAAATATTAAATACTGCGTTACATCAAAAGAAAAAAAATTAATGGGATATTAATTTTTAACACCGAACTAATAGTTAGAAGTGATTTATTAAAGATTATCATTTATAACTTTCACATGTGCTCTGATTTGCGAAATATGCATGTATCCCGAAACTATCACACACAAAAGTTGGATGAAATCAAACCCCTCTCGAATTCGAGAGAAGGGGGTCGCCTAGTGGCAAAAGGACATTTGTTTTAAATCAGAATAATTTTGTTATAACAGAGCAAAAACCCAAGAGAATAAGAAGTTGACGGCAAGAGTGGCAAAAGCGGCAGCCTAAGCTTGCTTTTAGAAATTGGCGGCCCAAAACATAAAAGGTAGAATGAGGGTTTCTTCTGGATTTTGTCATGAGAAACTCTAAGGGTTTATTGATTTATGTTTTTGGAAAATTATGGAAATATGTTGCATTTAGGTCCAACGGATTTTAATTATATCGGTGGCGGCCTGAAGAAAAACATGTAAATTAGGGTTTCGGGTTTATACACTATGGCACCCTATAGTTTCACAATTTTTCAGTTCAGTTGAAGTATTTGGGACTTGGGTAAAAAATTTTAAATTTATTTATATTGGATCCAAGCTTTTTTTTTAAAAAAATTTAGATAATATAAATAGAAATTTAATAAGCCCAATCATAATTATTTATCCAAGTTTATTTATATTGGACCCAAGCCCATTTTGAGATTTAAAAATTAGGTCAGATAAATAAAAATTTGATAAGATCAATTCAAAAAATTTTTAAGCTAAATTTGGGCTTATTTTATCAAATTAATTGGGTCTAGCTTTATCAAGATTTTATTTCAAAAAATAAGATTGAATAGAATTTTATTTAAAAGGTACCCAAATTTAATTTTAAAAATTAAACCATAGAAAATAAAAAGTTCAAAAGTGCAAAAGCTTATAAACATGAACAAGAACAAGTACAAGAGAGAGAAAGAAGGAAGATAAACATTGACTTGAAGCCCACTAAATATTAGAATTGTAGATTAAGTCAAATTTTCCTTTGGAAAATCATGAATTGAGATTGTTTAATTGTTTTTATTTATATACTATGTTTGGATGATACATGCCATGACAACATGTCATATGGAATAGGTAGCGCCATTCTGTGCATGATAATACATGGCATCTATAGATTATGAATCAAGATATACATTATTTGATATTTTCATGCATTGAATAATATTAGATTTCATAAAAATAATATTATTTTAGGAAGCATGTAATTAAAATATATAGGATATAATATCCATATTGTTCAAAAGGTAAAACCAACTTTAAAATATTGAGTGGGAGAGAGAAAATTCAAGATATTTTTTCCCATGGGTTCAATTGTTAGATCAATAATAAAATTATGTATATATCTTGACTTCATGACATGGTGATGCTAACTTCAAAGGGTATATATATTACACACTGTTTGATGAATTTTTTTAAAGATAAGAATGAAATATTTTTCAATCTATTGATTACTCGGCCTACCGATTGCTGCTTGATATGAAAGATACATAGATTGAAATAATGGTTATACACTTAACTAAAATTTGTTAATTGACCTTCTTAAAAATGCTTTATTAACAAATTTTGGCCCTAAAAGACAACGATAATTATTTATCATATTTCTACATGAAAGTAAATAATCTAATGGTTAATTAGGTCTAATAAGTGCAGGCATGACTTCCTCATTGAATAGTGTGACAAAATGGTACTAGATTATCATTACAATAAAATAAAATATGTTTATAGTTTTTTGCATTTTAGATTATTTATTGTGAACATTATTTATTTCAAAGTATTTATGTATCTATGTTTTTTTTTTTAAAAAAAAAGTCTTCCCCCTAGCCCACTCATTATTATTATAAATTAAAACAAACTCACTCACGAAACTACAAAGATTGGATACAAAATCTATTTATTGTCCTAATTGCTAAAAATTATAAACATACCTTTACCCATCCATGCTTTCTTGAACTAGTAGAAAATGCTCATAGGAATCAAAAGAGGCTTTATGAGAAATGGCAAAAAGCTAATGAAATAGAAAAATGCGACATATTAACCTCGATTTCTAAAATTATGTAGACTAAACATCATAACATGGAGATAGCAATTAAAATAAGAGATAGTCTCCAAGAGGTGTTCGGCAAATTACTTGCTTTGCAAGTATGATAAGCAATGTTGAAAGGTGTTATAAACTCCAAGATAGGAAAGGATATAAGAGCTCATGAGCATATCTTGAAAATGATGGACTATTTAAAGAGACTAAGATCTAGATTTCACAAATTGATGATAACTTAAAAATTTTCATGGTGTTAAAATCTCCTGCTTGAAACATTCAAAGAGTTTAGGGTCAATTATAACATAAATAAAATGAATATGACCTTAATTGAATTAATGAATGAACTTTATTCATCTCAAGAGATTTATTGTGTTAAAGAATCTCAAGGAAGGACTAACCTTGCTAAAAAGGTACTTTTTTTTAGCTTAAACCAAAAAACAAAGGTAAAAAGCAGGAAGCAAGGAAAAAAAAAAGAAGTCCATTTAGAAAGATGGTAAGTCAAAAGGCAAGTGTTTCAAGTATGAAACTAAGTATGGGAAATCTTTTAGTCATGACAATTAATCATAGTTGTACTTCCATTTTTTTTCCCAATAAATTCTATTGACACTTGGGTCTTGAATTTTGGAGCAACTAATTATATTTGCAATTCACTTTTTTTGTTTCAAGAAACCAAAAAACTAAGTGAAGGAAGCACCAAGTAGTAGTTAGATTTGCAATTCACTTTTCAGTATTGAAAACTAAATTTGTTTTATTGTCTTTTAATAATGAGATTTAGATTTTAATAATTATCTTTATGTTCTAGACATTAAGAGGAATTCAATTTTGATAGCTTGTTTATCAAAACAAAGTAAATTTTAGTTCCTCATTTTCTATTTTGAATAAAAATAGATTAATGTGTTATGATGCATTGAAGGATAATTTATATCATTTAAGTCCTTTGATCCATTCAAAGCCTGACACAGTGATTGAAAATAATAAGCATATACACTTATTAAAGAAAAGAAATATTTCTTTCTACTAATGTTACCTTTGGCATTTGCATTTGGTCATATAAACCTAAATAGGATATGAAGAATGATCAAAGATGGGCATTTGATCTCATTGGCAAATGAATCATTGTCACTCCATGAATCTTGTTTAGAAGGAAAAATGACTAAAAGGCCATTCTCGGCTAAAGGAATACATGCAATAATACCACTTGAATTGGTACATAAAAATGTATGTGGACCAATTATTGTATAGGGTCAAGTTGGTTATGAGTATTTTATCACATTCATTGATAATTATTCAAAATGCGACTATGTTTATCTAATACATCATAAATGTGAAGCTCTTGAAAAGTTCAAAGAGTATAAGGTTGAGATAGAAACGCAATTATGTAAGAACATAAAGAAACTTCAATCCAATTGAGGTGGCAAATATCTTTTAAGAGAATTTGAAGAGCGTCTAGTTGAAAATGGGAGCATATCTTATGTAATATCTCTAGAAACATCACAATAAAATAGTGTGGCTAAAAGAAAAAATAAAACTCTTTTGGATATGCTGAGATCTATGGTTAGTCATTCCTTATTGCCCATTTCATTTGTGGGTCTAGTGTTAGAAACTATATATACCTATTGAATTTAATTCCATTTAAGTTAGTGCTTAAAACCCAATAGAACTACGATCGGCTCATAAATCAAGTGTAAAACTTATCTATATTTAGGGTTTACTAGCACATATGCTAAAATCAAATGTTGATATAATGGATTCACATTCTAAGGTTTATATGTTTGTTGGGCATCCCAAATGAGTAATGGAATGTTTATTTTATAGTTCTCAAGAAAAAAAAAGAAGTGATTGTGAGTACTATTTCACTTTCTTTGATAAAGATTATATAAATAGCTTCAAACCTAAGAGTAAGGTAATATTGAAAGAATTATCAGGTGATCATGTTAAAGCTTAGATTTTGGTACCTGTTAATCAATTAGAACAAGAGCAACAACCTAAAAATCATTACACTATCCCTAAATAGTAACCACCTATAGAACCTCATCATAGTGGAAGGATAACTAGATTACCAGCATAATACATGTTATTGGGAGGAATTTATACATCTATCTTAGATGGACCAGTACAAGATTCCACTAGTTGCAATAAAGCTCTAGTAGACAGAGATGTTGAACTAACGAAAAAGATTATGAACCATGGTATTCCAATAAAGTCTAGAAACTTGCAGAGGCACCAAATGAAGTAAAACCTATAGCGTGCAAGTGGATCTACAATAGGAAAAGAGTAGATAGAATGATGAAAACATTAAAGCAAGATTAGTAGCCAAAGGGTACACTCAAAAAGAAGGAATAGATTATGAGAAAAACCTTTTGACCATTTGCTATGTTTAAATCAATTAGGATTTTGCTCTCCATTGCTATAGTGTTGGATTATAAAATATGTCAAATGGATGTCAAGATTGCATTCCTTAAATGACATCTTGAAAAAGACATTTTTATACAGCAACCAGATCGATTCATTAAAAAAAGTCAACAATAGATGATATGTAAGTTGAAGTAAGCATCTCGATCATGGAACATTAGATTTTAATTAAGTAGTTAAATCATTTGGATTCATACAAATTATCAATGAGTCATGTGTATAAGAAAACTCAGGGAAAAGCTATAGTTTTCTAGTTCTTTAGTAGATAACATCCTCCTAATTGAAAATGATATAGAAGTATTATCATCAATAAAGAATTGGTTGGCTTAACAATTTGATATGAAATACCAAGGAGAGGAAAGTTATATTATTGGTATCAAATTACTTTGACATTGGAAGAATAAAACTTTAGCCTTATCCCAAATTGCTTATATTGATTAGATATTGGCTAGACTTGGCATAGAAAATTCCAATACTACTTTGTTACCATTCAAGCATTGAATTGCATTCTGTAAGGATCAGTTGCCTAAGGCACTTGAGGAAAGAGAAAAAATAATCAAGTAATTTCCCTATGCAAAAGCTGTAGAAAGTCTTATGTATGACATGCTATGTACAAGACTTGATATTTATTTTATAGTAGGGATGATCAAAAGATATCAATTGAATCATAGTCTTAAACACTAGACCATAGTTGAGAATATAATTAAGTAACAAAAAGAAATAAGAATTATATACTTGTGTATTTTAATGATGATCTTATTCCATAGGTTATACTGATTCTAACTTCATGTTATATAAAGATTTCAAAAAATCCACTTCTGATTATATGTCTACACTGAGGAGTTGTGAATTAGAGGAGTGTAAAACAAAGTTGTGCCATAGACTCCACAACAAAAGTTGAATATGTGGCCACATTAAAGTTGTTTGGGTCAACAATTTGATATTTGGATTGGATTGGTTCATATTTGAAGTTTGGATTGGAATCAGATGAACTTTTTCCCAATTTGAATTATCCAAAATTTGATCGGATTCATCTGAATTCGAAGTTGAAATTTCCTAACCCTATTGTGTGGTAAAAGTATAAATTGGGAGAATTTGTGCCCACTATTAATTTCTATTGGCATGCAAAAACTGATAATAGATCTTGTTGTTAATAAAGTGAATATAGATTCATTAGTTAGAGCTGAAGCTTACGATATGGATAATACAGAAGAATGTAGAAGTATTTGCTTTAAATAAAGTCTAGCGCTTTATTCATGTTTAGACTATAGTAAATTTATTAAATGATTTGTCTTAATTATGTATGAATTTACCAATATAGTTTGATTACATTAAACTAGATCGTATGTGAGATTTAGTTAACCTTGAAATAACTGTCAAACTTATTAAATCTCATAAGGATTGATTTTATTACAACCTTAATATTGAGTTAACTATAGTTTCATATTTATGATTGTCATTTCATTTGAGTTACTAATGTGCACAATATACATTTGTAATTAAGAATATTCGGTATCTTAGTGAGAGCAATTATGAGGAGTGAGATTATAGATTAACAATATGGAATTTGTACAACAAATCTCTTGGTAGTTTTTGGTACTTAATCATAAAATTCTCTAGCTAAAATGTGTCAATATAATTAGTATGTCGAAAATGATCATTAGACAAAATTAATAAGTGTGAAGGGACAAAATGTAATTAAAGTGATTGAATATTTGACGTGTCAATTTAATTAATGATGTGGGTCATAGGATTATTTAGTAAAAAAATTAATATGGCATTAGTTGAATTATTATTTGATAACTCTATCCAAGATAACATATGATTACGAAAGTTAGTTCCAATGTTCTTGTTTAGTAGATTTAGAATAAAATATTCATATTAGCTTAATTATAGGCCTAATTATTATAACCATTATTATAAGTACCCAAATGATCTCCAAGTTATAGGTTGGTAATGAGACGAGATGAGATGAGATTTGTCAATCCTAATCCTATCATGTTTATGCAAATAGAATAAAAAAAATTTCATTCCCGTCCTTTTATTTTTTTGGACAAAAACTTATCATAATCTTATCTTGTTAAATATCTCATCTTATCTCATTATTCTTAATAGTCCCAAATATAATAAATAAATTCTGACTTTTTAAAAAAGGAGAACATTCAAAATAGTTCAAATTGTAGCAATTTAACAGATTGCTTCGAATCTCACATTGCTTCTTAATAAGTGGGGTTACACGAATTTTGCTCATTGTAATAAAATAAGAATTTGGAAGAACTAATCTAATGTGTCATATTCGGACCCTTCAAAAGAACATCGGAGGCTGTTGTAACTTTTAACAATCTGGATAACCTCTACATCAATTGGAAATCCTCAAATCATGGAAAAGATAATAGAAGACATTGATTAATGATTATTATTATTTATTAGCACCAGTTTAATACAAGAACCACCTCGAGTTATCCTAAATAAGTGTTTTTACAGCACCTAGGCCAAGGGATATGGCATATGTGCAATCTAAGTATATACTTAAGCACGCCTTTGTCCTTACAGAGTGAGATTACATAAAGACAGGAGATGCCATTGTGAGAGACCACTGAATAGGAGTTTCATCTGCTATCGAGAAGAACAAAAGACATAAGCAGCTTCTGCAACAAAGACACCCAGTTATTGCGTAGAGATTAAATTGAAGGAACAAACTTGACAGTTGAATTCAAAAGTGGAATTAAAGGTACCTGCTGCAGGTATCGAGATTCCAGAAACTCAAAGGTGCCACGCAATGCATCAACTAAGTAATAAGAAAGCGAGTGCAATATCTCACATCGGATTGTGATAAATTCATGCGTTTGATTGAATTTTATTTACAATCATAAACTTCAAGTCAATTAACAACCTCAAAATTCACATTTGATTTGTGCTTCTGTTCCAACAGAGTCAAACTTGTAATTGACAATTGAACTTGAGCCAAAAAAAGCTTCGATTAGGTTGTTGGGTAGGGTAGATACAAAAAGTAAGCAAAATAGAAATTCTACAACCAAAAGGAAAATAAAAGAAACATGACCTAAAAATTGCAGAGCCCAAGCTAGAAAGAGAAGATACTAATTGAATTATTGAAGCTATAGGTCCATTAAGAGCTAGTAAACTTAGTGACAGCCTTGGTGCCTTCAGAAACGGCATGCTTGGCTAGCTCACCAGGCAAGACAAGCCTAACAGCAGTCTGGATCTCACGAGAAGTGATGGTGGGCTTCTTGTTGTATCTAGCGAGACGAGACGACTCCTGGGCCAATTTTTCGAAGATATCGTTGATAAAGCTGTTCATGATACCCATCGCCTTGCTGGAGATTCCTATGTCAGGATGCACCTGCTTCAGCACCTTGAATATGTAGATCTTGTAGGTCTCCACGGTCTTCCTCACTTTCTTCTTCTTCTTGTCGGCGCCAGCGACGGCACCGTCTTTCGGAAGCTTCTTCTCAGCCCTCGGCTTTTTCTCGGCAGCAGGGGCCTTCTCGGCTGCCAGCTTCTTCTCGGCGGGCTTTTTCTCGGCTTTCGCTGCCATTTGATTTCTTTTTACTTTGTGATTTCGTTTTCAGGGTGTGCTCATGTCCTGTTCTCTTCTTATGTAGAGGGCTGAGGAGAGTTATGATAGGCTGATTTTGAGTCACGCGGATTGATTGCTTGCATGCCGTTGGTTTCCGTGAAGCTTTGAAATGAAGCGCCAAGATTCTGTATTGGTTCAGTGGGAAATCAGAAAAGTTTGTTGAAGTTTTGTAATTTCCCGCGGGCGGGATTGGTTTGCGGATGAGAAAAATACAATTTCTGAAATAGATTCGTCAAAATTGAAAAGCTAGCGTTGTTTGTATCTAATTCGACTTTGGTTCAGGATCTTCTCAAAATTATATTTAGAAAAAGTTCATCGGACAACGAAGAAAAATTTGAAAAAAATAAAAAAGAAATCCTAACGATAAAACAAGATTGACTATAATTTGCGCTCTAAAAATAATTTTAAACTCTCTTATTTTAATAAAATAATTTATTATAAAAACACATAATGTGACTTATTATTAAGGACAAATTAAGTTAGGCTATTTGAACCCAAGTTAATATTCTTTACATGCATTTTTTGTTAAAAACTTATATCACAAAACATCCCTTTATAAATTACAGAATCATCCTCTCTTATATTCTCTAACCTGTCATTCAATCGATAAATCAAATATCTATTTTCTTGACCTGATTTTTTTAGATAGAAGAAAATTATTCAGTGCAATTATATGATCTGTCGATAACTAATTCAACTATATTTACACAAGTTAAATAGTCTCTTATTTATCATTAACTAAAAACCCCTAGAAGGCAATCATAAACTATTGTAGATTCTTTCCGGTAACAAGCTCCAAATATTTGCATGTGCACTAATTGTTTTGGAACTCAAAGTTCATAATTTATATGAATTATTATTAATCAATTCATCGGCGTTTGTATCCGGGAAAGAAAAAAAAATTAGTTCAATGATTTTATAAGAATTGTCCTTGCATTGTTTTTTTTTTTTAATACTGGTTACAGCAGCTGCTGCTAGATATATACAATTGAGACTTGCAAATATTATATTAAATTCTCCGTTAAGTACATGTCCAGACAAATAACCCTCCAATCATTGATATTTACAATCAGATATGTATAACTGAGACTTACAAATATTATATTAAATTCTCCGTTAAGCACATGCCCAGACAAATAACCCTCAAATCATTGACATTTACAATCAGATATATATCAGACAAATAACCCTCAAATCATTGACATTTACAATCAGATATATATAACTGAGACTTACAAATATTATATTAAATTCTCCGTTAAGCACATACAATTGAGACTTACAAATATTATATTAAATTCTCCGTTAAGCACATGTCTAGATAAACAACACTCTCCTTACAAAGAAGGTCACTATTCCACTCACATTTCACAAGGGAGAATGACTTTCTTATAATTTTTTCCTCACAATTGTACATAATTGTGAGATTGAGCCCCCGTGGGGGCTTGAACCCATGCTCTTACAATTGTGAGAGCATGGGCTTTGCCACTTAGTCAAAGGTCACTATTCCACTCACATTTCACAAGGGAGAATGACTTTCTTATAATTTTTTCCTCACAATTGTACATAATTGTGAGATTGAGCCCCCGTGGGGGCTTGAACCCATGCTCTTACAATTGTGAGAGCATGGGCTTTGCCACTTAGTCAAAGGCTGAGTTTGTCCTAACATTGTTCCATTTTGAGAAGGTAGCTTTCTATATTTATTAGTTTTTTGGGGTTTGATTAAAGGATAAGTTCTTCCCCCCACTTCAAAACTGGCAAAATTCTTACCTGCTGAAATTTCAATTTTATATTTCACATAGAAGCAAAAGCGTGAATGAAAGAAGAATGGGTTATTTTTGGAATATAAGAGGGCTTTCAAGTAAAATTATATATTTTCAATTTTAATGATGGGTGTATAAAAGAGAAGGGTTTAATGAGTTAAATAAAGGGGTTCAAATAATCTCACCTAACAAATTATTACATTTTACAAATTAATATAGTGTATAATTACTTTGAACACATCATATGGTGCACTAATTACTCATCATATAACAAAAAAATAAACGAAATATAAAAAGCTATTCAACATCTTCTTCTTCTTCTTTTGTTAGCGTTATCGTATTTGTGAGTTACCTTTTTCATCCAATTGTTGTTGGTAGCAAAGAAAGTGCATGCTTAAGAATTCAAGGCATTATTGACCAACATTTCGTGCCATGAAAAATGCATTTCGTCACTAAAGTATATAAGAAACAAATTGATCATTATTTCAAGTTTTTAACCAAGACTTTTTCATTGTTAATGAGGCAAATTAGTAACAAATTTCCTTTTCGTCAACAAAATAATAACTTTTTGTGAAGAAATATAGTTCTATTGCTATGATTTTCTATGTTATCATAAGTAATCTTTTTTTTTTTTTTGCGCGAAAATTTTTCAATATAGCTATGAAATATTCATCACTAAATCCTACTTTTTGCAACAAAAAAACTTTTATCGTACAGATGTGATTTCATCGTTAGAAAGTGACCAATGACAGCGAACACTTTTTGCTGCCAAATATACATATAATGATGAAATTATAAGTTCATCCCTGAAAATATTCATTTAAAGATTTAAGTTATTGCCAAAATTTTAGATCTTTTGTGATGAAGTGTGAATTTCATCACTAAATGTGTATTTTTAGTGATAAAGTTATAAGTTGCTAAAAATTTTAAATCTTTTGCAACAAAATTTAAATGTGTATTTTCAATAATGAAATTATAAACCCATTGTTGAAAATATTGGTTTAAAGATTTCAAGAGATAATTTTTTGCAAAGACTTTAGGCTTTGAGCGATAAAATTTAATTTTCATCACTAAATGAGTGTTTCTAGCAATAAAATTATAAGTTAATTTTTGAAAATATTTCGTTAAATATTTAAAGCAGTTAATTATTTGCCAAAATTAAGTTTTAGCGACGAATTTTAAATTTCACTACTAAAAAGTTTAGTTCTATATTTATATATCATTTACTTCATTTCTTTCATTCTTTCTCATTCTCTAATTCTCTTCCTTTTATTCTTTAAGTCTCTTATTTCTAATACATAATTCTAATTCTCTAATTTAATCTATAATTATTTTCTCTTTTTATTTTTAACATGGCGTGTTTTTTTCACTTATCTTATTTATCACAACTTATATTACTATTATGTTTATAAGTTAACTAATTATTGTTTATTTTTATTTGTAGGAAATATTGAAGATAAAGAAAATCAAGAAATTTATATTCATTTATAAAATTTTTCTTTTGGAAGAATATATATTAAATTTTGTAATTATTTTGTTATTTTCCATCAATACGATAACGCCATGGACAATATCTTGTCAGATTTGAGTTAGGTCATGAAAGATGATATCAGAGCTGCTTTGCGTGTTCTTTTGAGTGATAGTGGGGCAAACCTTAGTGAGGACATTGAGTCCCTCAGAGGGGGTGTATGTATCACCTTAGGTGAATCCCACATTAGCAAAGTACGGGAAAGATGCTGAGTTTATAAGGGGTGATTCACACTTTAATTAGTAAGACACCATGCGCCCTAGAAACAAAACTATGTGACCTTTGTTAAGGTTCAAAGTGAATAATATCTTGTTTAGATTGGGTCATGAAACAGCTAGTGGCAAGATTTGTTGATGGTTTAAGGTCTGACATTGCTAATGAATTAGATATGCATAAAATGTGATTAGCAAGGCTGAATAAAAGCGTTCACTACCAAGGCGCATAAGATGTGATTAGCAAGACTGAACAAAAGCGTCCACTACCAAGGCTACAAGCAATTGGGAATGGAATTTTTGGCCGAATAATAGCGTTCTGAAAATTTCGAAACTGGGTTTTAGTGCTGGAAATAATCAGAATAGATGGAGTCAGATGTTAACAATTCTAGTGCCAATAACGGATTTAGGTAGAATAATCAGCAGCTATAGCATATAATTCTTTACCTCAACAGCCACAATTGCTATAATAGTCATAATTGCAAGGGAGTAATCCTTATGCTTGGCCTAGTTTTATACAACTGCTTAAGATATATATATTTGGAACTTGGGTATAAATCCAATCAACGCCCTTTTAGAGAAGTAGCTAATAATTTGGGGGAGTCTTGTGAACAAAGAGATTATGCTGTGAATAAAGTGCAAGATAATGCTGAAAAAGAATTTATAGAAGGAGCTGATAAGGACAAGATTACTTGTATTGTTTATAAAATCTTTCTGACACTAACAGTGGAAGAGGACTCACTGCATTTGCAAGATTGTTCTGACAAGAGGAACTGTAATTATAAGGCGTGTAAGGTTATTATTGATAGTGGTATTAGTGAAAATATTGCATCAAAGGTTAGTACCAGCGTTGGAGTCGAAAATCAAAGAGTATCCTTCATCTTACAAGATCAGATTGATCAAGAAAAGGGCTGAAACAAAAGTGACCGAAATTTGTAGGTGCCATATTTTTGGGTAAAAATTTTAAAGCTGAATTTTTGTGTGATGTATTGATATGGATGCCTGCCATATTCTATTGGGGAGACCTTGGTAGTTTGATGTTGATGCAACTCATAAGGGCAAAGAGAACGAGTATGTGTTTTAGTGGAATGGAAAGAAAATTATTATGGTACCAACTGATTCTGAACAAAAGAAATTACTAGAGGAAGCCAATAGTTTATTGGCTGTGGCGAATGACCACACAGTTGAATTGAGGGATATGCTATGATAACGGATGAAGAATTAGGCAATGTAGTCAGTGTGTCCGAAGTGCAGATTCTAATGGAAGAGTTTGTAGATTTAATGCCTCCGACGAGAGATGTGCAACATTGCATTGATTTTATGCCCTATTCTATTTATCCAAGTTTGTCGCATTATAGAATGAGTCCGCGGGAGCATTATATTCTTCAAGGGCATGTTGATAAGGTACTGGGAAAGAGTATGTTTGCGAGAGGAAAGTCCGTGTGCTGTTCCGGCTTTATTACCTCCAAAGAATGGGGGTTGGCGTACGTGCATGGATAGTCGTTCTATCGACACAATTATTATGTGACGAAGTGGAATTGTAAAGAAAATAGAGAAAAGAAGTCTCTAAATAAAAATTTTATAAAATAATTGATTTTAAAAAATTCTTAAAACAATGACAAAACCTCTATATTTATAATAGAGAAAACTTACTTTCTTAAATTAATTTAAAAAGGAAACTAAATTACAATTATAATGGAAATAAAATATATTTTCCCTAAGTTAACCTAAAAAATAGAAACTAAATCATATTATAATAGAAATAAAAGATACTTTCCTAAGTTAACAAAATTTCATACCTTAATTGACTCTAATTAAAATAGAAAGTTCTAAAATAATAAAATTCCTAAAATAACTTCCGACATCAGTCTCCTGCACTTGGAAAAGAACTTGTCCTCAAGTTTGGCTAGTACAATTCCTTATTGTCTGGATGATACTCGAACAGATCAACCATATTAAAAGTATAAGAGATGTTCCAATTATCTGGTAACTGGAGCACATAAGCATTGTCGTTGATCTTTCGAGCCACCCGAAATGGTCCATAGTTGCGTTTCTCTAATTTAGTGTGATTGCCAGGAAATCGACTTTGCCTCAAATATGCCATGACTAAGTCTCCTTCTAAAAATACTTTCTTTCACCGATATTTGTCCGCTTCAATCTTGTATCTAGCATTGGCAGCCTCCAAGTGAGCCTATACCTTGGCATAAATTTTTAGAGCTTTTTCTGCCGCATTATCCATCGCCTTGCTTTCTTCAATTGCAGCTACTGTTGGCAAGATAGCTAAGTCATACACATAACGAGGGTGGCAAGTGTAGACAATCTCAAAAGGGGTCTTACTAGTAGAACGATTCACCATGCTGTTATAAGCAAACTTAACATGAGGCAACACAGCTTCCCAGTTCTGTTGCTTGTCACCACAAACACAACGCAACATATTGCCCAAAGTTCGATTGACCACTTTCGTCTACCCATTTTTTTGTGGATGGAAAGCACTATTAAATTACAACTGTGTACCAAACTTGTCCTAGAAATGACGCAAAAAACTTCACATCCCTGTTAGAAGTGATAGTTTTTAGAACACCATGCTAACGTACTATCTCTCAAAAGAACAAATGTGCTACTGAATCGGCATCTTCAGTCTTCATCTTTGAAAACCTATCAACCACCACCAATATAAAGTCTCGACCTGTCCTAGTGCACTGCAATCCTAACACAAAATCCATGGACAAATCCAACTAAATATTTTCTGGAACAACTAAAAGCATGTATAAAACTGTATTCTGTGCATGTCCCTTGCCTTCTTGGCAAACTCGACACCTTTGCACTATTTTTCTCACATCTTTGTTTAACTGTGGACAATAGTAATGCTCCTCCACAAGTTCTTGGTCTTATTGCATCCAAGATGTCCGCTTAATCCTCCTCTATGCAACTTGTGGATAATCTGCTCCCTTAAAGAACTTCAAGGCATACATAATTGGTTTGCTTTGAATAAATACCGATCTCAAATAAAGAAATCCTCTACGTTCTGATGATTAATGCGGCAATCCCAAATGTGTGCAAAGTTGTCATCCTCAGCATACAACTCTTTTAAGCACTCAAAACTATTAACTTAATTAATTAGAGTTACCAATAAAGTTGCTTGCCTACTAAGTTGTCTGCCACTTTATTCTGCTGCCTAGATTTATGCTTTTAAAAAAAAGTAAACTTCTACATATAACTCACCCATCTCGCATGCATCTTGCTCAAGTTCTGTTGATTGTTAAAGTACTTTAGAGCCTGATGGTTACTATAGAGCACGAACTTTTTTTGAATCAAGTAATGCTCACATGTCTTTAATACCCTAAGGACGGCATAAAATTCTTGGTCGTAAGTAGACCACTTCTGTCGTTCCTCATTCAACTTTTTACTCATATACTCAATTGGCCGCTTTTATTGGGAAAGAACTGATCTCATTCTCTTACCAGAAGCATCACACTCAACCTCAAACAACTTGTCGAAGTTTGGCAAGGCTAAAATTGGAGCAGTAGATAACTTTTCCTTTAGTAAAGCAAAGCTCATCTCTTCATCTTCTCCTTATTTAAACTTCCCTTTTTTCAAGCACATTGTGATAGGTGCAGCTATAATGCTAAAACTGTGAATAAATCTCCTATAAAACGTTGCTAGCCCATGAACTTTTCCTTTAGTACAACAAAGCTCTCATTTTCCTCTTCTCCTTATTTGAACTTCCTTTTTTTCTAACACTTTGTGATAGGTGCAATTATAATGCTAAAACCGTGAATAAATCTCCTATAAAACGTTGCTAGCCCATGAAAACTCTTAACTTCACCCATTATCTTGGGCATAGGCCATTCTCTAATAGCTCGAATTCTATTTGCACCAATTATAAAGCCTAAAAAGTCCACATTATTATGTAGAAAGCTACACGTTTTCAGATTAATGTAAAGCTTATTTCTTTGCAACACCTTTATAACCATCCTTAAATGCTTCAAATGCGTTACCACATCAACAGAATACACCAAAATATTATCAAAATGTACCACAACAAATTTGTAAGAAAAGGGTTTAAAAACATAATTTATTAAGAGCATGAAAGTACTCGGCGCATTTGATAATCCGAATGATATCACAAGCCACTCATATAGTCCTTCCTTTGTCTTAAACACAGTTTTCCACTCATCTCCAAGCCTAATCTGAATTTGATGATACCGACTTCCTAAGTCTATCTTTGAGAAAACTTGAGCTTCATCAAGCTGATCTAGTAAATCTCGAAATATAGAAATAGGAAATTATTATTTCACTGTAATTTGATTAATCCACCTGCTATCCACACACATATGCTAACTCCTATCTTTCTTTGGCACCAACAATGTTGGTGCAGCACATGGACTCATGCTCTCATGAATAAATCCCTTCCGCAACAATTCATCAACATGTGCTTGTAAAATTGCATGCTTAGAAGGACTCATGCGATAATAGGGTAAGTTAGGTAAACTTGCATCAAGGAATATGTCTATATTATGGTGGATATCTCACAAAGGTGGTAGTTCATTGAGCATCTCTGATGGTGTAATATCCACGTACTTGACTAGCAATGACCGTACCTCTTCAGGAATAAAATTTACCTCGAACTTTTCTTCTTTTGGTAACTTCTTGCACCCATCAAAATCTTCTTCTAGATGTCCCTTTACAATAGCCAGAAAATGCTTTCCTTCAACCTTAGGGTTCTTTTTCTTGTTCGATAAAGGCACTAAGTGAACTTTCTTATTATTCTACTAAAATTTGTATACATTTTCCCTTCTTCTATGTACTGCATCCACATCAAATTGCCAAGGTCTACCTAATAACAGATGACATGCATCTATATCTACTATATCACATACCATATCACTTTTATAAATCTTTTCCATGGAGAAACGAATCCAACATACTTCTGTTACTCGTGTTTCTGTCCTTTTCTTTATCCACCTTATTCTGTAAGGTATATGATGCTTTTCTGTGGAGAGCCCCATTATGTCAACCAATGTCTTTGAAACTATGTTCTCATTTGCCGCTACCACTATCAATTATCACATTGTACACCTTATCATTGATTGTGCCACATGTTCTAAAAATCTTGTTGTGTTGGTTACCTTCTTCAAACTTTAGTGCCAATAAAATTTTTTGCACGATACAGTTCAACAACTCTTCCTCATCTACTTCAAATTTCAAGGCCTTTTCGTCATTCCCATCCTCAACGTCATTCACCTTTACTTCACTATCTTCAACCTTTACTAAATTTAAATTTTTAGAATGACAGTCACTCGATCTATGTCCTGGTTCTTCACATTTGAAATACTTATTTGGCATAAGCTTTGCATAAGGATTATTTTCTTTGTCCTGGGGTGGTCTTCTTTGTCTAGACGTTCTTTCGCTTATAATTCTTTGTTGTGTTGGTTGTTGCATTTGACTACCAGCCCAAGTTTTCTGCTTGTCTTCAATTCTTGCACTTTTTGGTTTATTTTGCACACCAGTAAGTTGTCTTTGCTGAACTCTAGAAACAACATGTTGCTTTCGTTCTTCTAACTTCTTTGCTCTAGTAATTACTGTACCCATATCCCAAATTGCGTCTATAATCTCATCTTGCAATTTTTACTTCAACTTGCCAAGATATTTTATAACTATCCAAAACTTTGGCTCATCTATATTATTTCTTTTATGCAGACAATAAAATTCTTTTATATATTCATCAACACTGCGATTTCCTTGCTTGCAATTATGATATTTCACGTACAACTGCTATTGATAATCCACTGGCAGGAAGTATTCTTTCATCATTCTCTACATCCTAGGCCACGATTTGATCAATGGCTTTCCTGCAACTCTTATTTGATTCTAGATGTTTTGCCACCATGTGGATATTGCACCCTTTAACTTAAATGCCACAAGTTTAACCATCTTATTCTGCAAAATCTCCATATACTTGAAGAAATTTTCTATATCTGATATCCAATCTAAAAATTCCTCAACATGCATCTCGCCATAAAAATCTGTAATAGCAATATTAATCTTATAATCTGAATTCTTCCCATGCCTCCTATCATAATCCTCAGCATCTTCTTCTTCCTCAATCGCTTAACTCTTCACGCAAGCTTGGCTGCACTTGCCTCACGACTTCTTGGTTCTGTGGTACTACTTCACGATTGAAACCCTGTCGAACCTCTTCATGGTGATAATCCCGAGGTTGTTCTTTGTGATTGACTCTTTCAACAACCCTCTCGTTATTAACTCTTTACCGTTGCCCTCTCTCTATATTATTCACAGAAAGCGTGAGACCCTCGATTGCTTGCTCCATTGTTGCCATTCTCGGGTTAAATGCATTCTCCATGACTTGCAAAACTACTTCTGTGACCATCTATTTGACAGTCTCAATAGTCATTGCATGCATCCCTTGATCAACGTCTTTGGGACGGTTATTCTTTTGTTCGTGTGGCCGTACCATGATGACTTATTAACTTGCTCTGATACCAACTGACAAAGCGGAATTGTAAACAAGAAAGAGAAAACAAGTCTCTGAATAAAAAGTTTATAGAATAATTGAGTTTCAAAAGTTCTTAAAACAATGACAGGACCTCTATATTTATAATAGAGGAAACTCACTTCCTTAAGTTAACTTAGAAAGGAAAACTAAATTATAATTATAATGGAAATAAAATATATTTTTCCAAAATTAACCTAAAAAGAGAAACTAAGTCACAATTATACTAGAAATAAAATATTCTTTCCTAAGTTAACTAAATTCATACCTTAATTGACTCTAATTAAAATAAAAGGACCTAAAATTATAAAAAACTATAATGGACTCTAACTAAAATAGAAAGACCTAAAATAATAAAATACCATAATTGACTCTAATTAAAATAGAAAGTCTTAAAATAATAAAATTCTAGAATTTTAAAATTTCTAAAATAACTTCCTACATAATTATGCGACAATAATTTCCAATTCTGACTAGGCAAGGAAAATGAGTGGTACTCCTCTGCTGTTTTTCAGAAGTAAGCGAAATTTTAAAATAAAATAATTTCCAATTACAATAATATCAAAGCCCCCCTCTTGTTAAAATATTAACCGTGAATTGACTTTTTCAAAGAGCAACTCTATCTTTAAAAATAAAAAAATTATTTTCATTATATTATGGGCCCACATAAAAATAATTTGTAATTTACAAATTAATAAATAAAAGAAAAAAATAATTATAAAATTGAGGAAGCTCTGTGGATGCTGATCGTTAGCAAAAGCGACTTGGACATTTGAGTCTCAAAGTTTTAAGCGTAGTAAAAACATCAAAAGATTAATATTTCCGATTGGACACAAACACTTAAAATAAGTGTTTCATGCCAATTAGATAAAGTTGTAAACTGCCCTTTGACAAATTAAATAAAAATTTTGAATTTCCTTTAAAAAATACACATTGTGATTTGTGGGGCCCTGTTCTTATAAATTCCACGCAAAACATTCGATATCATGCTTTATTTATTGATGATTGCACAAGATATTCACGATTGTTGCTTTTAAAACGTAAATGACTTTTATGATTGCTTTGTAAAGTTTCAACGACAAGAAACTCAACTAGAAGGAAAAATCATGAATTTTCAATCCTATGGAGGAGGAGAGCGTGCATTGAAACTACTCATTAATCACCTAAAAATTTACGGCATCACACAACAAGTTTTTTGTCCTTACATGCCTGAGCAAAATGGATTTCTGATTGGAAGCACAGATACGAATCTGAAATAGCATTAACCATGATGTTTCATGCTAAAATTCCTTTGTCCCATTAACCATGACGTTTCATGCTAAAATTCCTTTGTCCCTTTGAGTTGAAGCATTTATTTACAGTGGTTTATTTAATAGATCGCATGCCCTTATCTTCAATTGGGATGAAAAGTACTTAGAAAATCTCTTCCTTAAGTCTGTTAATTATCATTTACTAAAATCTTTTGTTGCAGGTGTTTCACTTATTTGAGAGATTATAATAAAAATAAATTTGAGAAAAGAATATCCTTGTGTTTTAATGGGATATAGTCTTTTACAAAAAAGAATATAAATGTTTCCACTCCAGCATCAAATAGGTTTATATATCCGGGCACATTGTTTTCAATGAAAGTGTGTTTCCTTTTGATAATAATTCTTCAGACTTATCTAATTTACAGGAAAACAATACCTTTCCATCTACTGATGATTAGCGCGATGTAATTGAGTCAACAACAAATTTTGATCAAGAGGAAAATTGGCAAGCAACTAGTACTCCTACATGTATTCATCATTGTTGCAATGAGGAGTCCAATAGTAACAAAGAAAGCATACATGACAAAAATTCTTATGATTCAAAATCCAGACACTGAGGAAAATATGTCTACTCTGGCCAATCCATCACAAAACCATGACATAATCTCTCTAGTCATTGCCGAAACAACTCAAAGCCATGACTTACCATGTACCCAAACGTTCTGGTCATTGAATTGCCAATTCGAAAAAGAAACCCGCATACCTTTCCAACTAAGCGTACTGTGAACACACATCTAATGAGTTTAACCTGGGCTTGCAGACTTCATGTATGACCGAGCCAAAAACCTTAAAAACTGCTCTAAGAAAAAAAATCCTCAGTAAGTTACTGCCATGAAAGACGAATTGAACCCCACGCACTGCACCAAAACAAAACTTGGTCTCTTGTACCAAGGCCTAGTGACTCCAACATAATTGGGTCTAAGTGGGTGTATCGTATAAAATACACTAAAAAAGGGACCATTGCAAGATTCAAGGAATTCCTAGTTGTCAAAGGTTTCATGCAAATTCTTAGAATTGAATTTAAAGAAACCTATCGTCTATTTTTCAGGCACAAAACGATTCGGCTTGTTCTTTCCTTTGCCGTTAAAGAAACTATTTACATGGAGCAACTACCAGGTTTTATCAATCTTAAACTACCTTCGTATGTTTGTAAATTAAACAAATTCCTCTATGGACTTAAACAAGCCCCAAGACCATGGTTTGACTGCCTTTGTGATGAACTTATCAATCTTGGCTTTAAAAATAGCAAGGCCGATCATTCATTATTTATTCTACATCATGAGTGAAGCTTTATGTTGTTAATTGGTCTGATACCACAAGGGCAGAGTACGCAGTACGTGGCGTTGTTACACCAGAGCATTGATGAACTTAATCATCCTTTGGACTAGTAGCACGCATGCTCGGGTTTCCAACCGATATACTGGAGACTCGAGTTTTCTTTTATTTCCTTAACACAGCGCTCATGGCCAAAATAAGAAAACTTAAAACTTAAGAGTTTTTCGATATCAGATCCTTTCGAAGAAGAAAGTGTAGAAGATACTTCCTCAAGTTTTATGAATAGTTCCATTACTCCTTAATTCCTTAATTTAATTCATTATTCCTTTAGACTCCATGCTCAACATCGATTGTCTTTGCCTACATTAGTGTCTTTGTCAAAAAAGTTGGTGTCCTATCATAATCTTTGTAACAAAGACCTTTGTAAAAGTTGTTTGTTTTCTTACGCTTTGAACGTTACGTTTGTAAAAGGCGATAAGACTTATCCTTATCCACTCTCTCCTTCCCTATAAAAGGAGCAGACTCTTGTAAAAGAAAACAACTAGAAAAAGAAAATATAATATGCATCTTTCAGAATTCTCTCCCATGTCTAACTAATTTCCCTTTTCTTAGTCTAAAGGAATAATGAATTAAATTAAGGAATTAAGGAGTAATGAAACTGTTCATAAACCCTGAGGAAGTATGCTCTACACTTGCCTTCTTCGAAGGATCCTGTGTGATAGTTACCGGAAATAATACCTCACTCATAGAAAATCATTCACACTCTTAGCACACAATTTGCGTTAAAGGACCTCAGAATGCTTAACTATATTTCGGGAATTGAAATCAAATGATTTAATCGTGGTATAGTATGTTTCTCTCGCAGTCTAAATGCACAATGGATTTGCTGCTCAAAACAAAAAATGATTAACAATATAGCAATTACCATACCAATTATCATGAAAGAAACACCAAAATCCGATGACAATGAGCTTGTTGAAGCCACTGCATATAAAAAAATAGTTGGCAGCCTTCAGTATCTAACCTTCATTAGACAGACATAACTCATGTAGTAAACGAGGTTTATCACAAATTCCAAGCACTAACCAAGTTAGGCCTCCAGGCTATCGTTAGGGTTGAGATAACTAAAACAAATCAGTACCACACTATATGGTTTCAGAGATTCAGTTTGGGTTGGTTGTCCAATAACTCAAAGGGGCAAAAGTGGTTTTGTGTATACCTCGGAGCAGATTGTATCTCTTGAGCTCCAGAAAGCAAGCAATAGTAGCTCGCTCTATTGTTGAAGCGGAATAAAGTAGCATGGCTTCTACAGCCGTAGAATTCACATGGCTTACATATTTATTGACATTGTCACCCCCCAAAACAAACCATCAAGTCTGATCTACGATAATAAGTGCTCAAACCAAGCGTATTAAGCTCGGCTACCACTTCGGTCACACGTCGACTGCTCACCACCAAATAAATGCCATCCTTACAACAAACTACAGATATTTTCACAAAACCACTGTCCAAAGAACTCTTTTTCAAATTCTTCAGTACAAACTAAGCATTCACTCGACGGCCATGCCTAGTTTGCAGGGGACTGATAAGATACCTCATCACAGTGAGACAAAGTTGGCAAGCAAGACAATAATGACAATATGCATAGCTACAAGGAATCATCAGAATCCAGCATTAATACTATTGAAAAAAATTTAGCAATATACTCGGCTGTGACTAGAGGTATCCGCTGTCAAGATTGAATCATCATGATTAATTTAGTATTATTTACCAGCGGGTAGAATATCTCTAGCCAACTATTATTATGTACATTTTAGGAAAGCATTCTTTTAATAAGCGACAAATTCGTCTCTGTAATGACTTGTCAAACTTATATACGTATACATACATACGGGTGCGTTGGGTTTTAAGTTAATCCAAACAAAACTATAAAAGTTTGAGTCCAATCCAAACCAACACAAATATTTTCAACCCAACCCAAACCAATCTATTTGGGTTTGGTTTAGGTTTGGTTTGAATTTTATAAGCAAAATATTTTTTATTTTAATAAATTCAATTATATAAAAATTACAATAATTATTAATTATTATTAATAATTATTAAATTAACATTAAACTATGAAAAAATATAGTGGATAAAAAATTATAAATAATAGATTTCACAATAACTTTAATTATTATTAATAATTATTAAATTAACATTAAAATATGAAAAAATTTTGTTGATAAAAAATTATAAATAATAGATTTTACAATTACTTTGTCCTTAAATATTAACCATATTACAACACAAATTCTAACATAACTAATTTTGTGAACATATAAAAATTTCCACCATCTTTGAACTTAAAGAACTACAAAATGAATCAATAATGCAACAAATGATTGCTTAATGTACCAGTCCCAATTTTAGTCTCATGTTTATTCTTACAAGCATAATTATTAAGTTTTAAGTTTCCAACTAGCAATCTATAAATAAAATTAATTGAAAAAAATCAAATAGTAGATAGTATGATTCAATCATCATCAAACATGAAAATAATTATGGCATAATGACTTATAAACTCTATTTAAAGAAGATATTATTATGTATTTATGTTATGGAATAAATAATTTGTATCACAATAAATGTATAGTATAATATGTTCTATTTATTGATAAATGGTATAAGATTAGCTCATAAACTATCGATATTAAAAAAAAATCATCACGAAACACGTAATAATAAATAATTAATAATAGATATCACATAATTTAATCACCAAGCAAACAACTCTAAGTAATTAAATTCAATAATTCCAAGAATACCCATTGAGCAAATCACTTGAACTAATTCCAAACATAATTTAATCACCAAGCAAACAGCTCCAAGTAATATCAAAGCATGATGAATTGGAGAGTTATCAAATTTTATTTATTTTGTTTAATTTATTTTCTACTGGCATGTCATTTTGAGTTTTGGAAATTTATCCATAACCCATGGGTAAACCATACCCAAACCATTATGAAATGGTTTCTTATATAAAAACCCAAATTGAACCAATTTTCGTAATTTATCCAACTCAAACCATTTTATTTAGTTTGGGTTTGGTTAAACCCATGGGTTGTGGGTTTATGCCCACCCTTATACATACATACATACATACATACATATATGTATTCGTGTTCTTGTAATTTAAAATATGGAAAAGAATAATATCTTAATCTATCTTTTCAATATTACTCTTTAATTTGTTGGTGACCTTACTGTCACGGGCTGCCAAAATCCCCCGTAATCGGAGGCTAAGTTTGCGCGCGCGGGCTTACTCAATAAAAATGCGGGGTACGCTTAGTAATTCCAGCCTAAGTTCTAAAACTTGTAAATATCCTAGAATTCTCTAGAACTTAGCATTTAAGCCCTTAGAGTTCTAGGCAAGTTGGCAAGTTGCTAGGTGGTTCTAGAGCCCTCCATCCAAGCTTATAAATAGGCCACCACCCTTGCCATTTTGCACACAACACAACACAATTCCAGCACACACAACTCACAACACACACAAGCTCTCAAGCTCTCTTGTAAATTACTCTTGTGAGTAATAAAGTTGTATAGTTTGGCCACATTGCTCTTGCTTCTCTCTAGTGTTTGTATAAGCTTTCTTTGCTTAGCTAGTTCGAGAAGTGTTCTAGGCTTACTTAGCGACTAGCGTGCTAGAAGTCGACTAAGTGCCGCACGGGTTTGCTGCGCAAAATACTCATCCCGTGACAAGTGGTATCAGAGCTAAGTTTTGCACCCACGCAATCTAGCTCACGAGCAATGGCCAACCCTCCTAGCACTACACAAGAGGGCGTTGTTGGTGTGGAGTCTCTTGAGCCAACTCGTGGCTGCGAGGAGGGACGTGCACAAGCTAAGTCCCGCGGCAAGTCCAAGGCCGTTTCTGTAGATGCCTTGGAGCCTCGCGTTGCCACGCTCGAAACATTTATGTCCGCTGTCCAGGACACCCTCGATACTTTGGAGGTGAGGGTGGAAGGTCTTGAGGGCGAGTATGGTGAATTCACGGTAGCCACCAAGGCTCTCATGCAAGACCAAGCTGACTCTCTCCGAGGGGAGTTTCGAGCATTCCATGATGAGCTGATGAATTTGCGTAGCTTTGTACAAAGCGAGCTACGAGCAATCCGTGCGGAGGTGGATGAAGTCCGCTCGGATTGTGCATGGCACAAGCGCACATTCACTCCTAGCCCGGCTTCAACAAGCACGAGTGATACGCGTCGCATTGATGTGTCAAAGCCCGACACCTACGATGGCACACGCAATGCCACTGTCGTAGACAACTTCCTCTTCGGGCTGGAGCAATACTTCGATGCCATGGGTGTTCGCAATGAGGCATTAAAAGTAAGCACCGCGCCTATGTTTCTTCGAGGTGCCGCACAACTATGGTGGCGGCAGAAGGATGGTGAGATAGGCAAAGGCATATGCGCCATCAACACTTGGGCTGAGTTCCAACGAGAACTCCGCAAGCACTTCGCCCCAAGCAACGTGGAGAAGGAAGCGTGAGGGCGCCTTCACCGGCTCAAGCAAACAGGTAACGTCCGCAACTACAATAACGACTTTACTACTGTAATGCTTGAGATAACTGATATGTCCGATAAGGACTCTCTCTTCTAATTTCAAGATGGCCTCAAGGATTGGGCCAAGGCGGAACTTGATAGGCGTGGTGTCCAAACTCTCGATGATGCCATCGCCATTGCGGAATCACTTACCGATTACTTCGCCCAACCCAAGGACAAGAGGCCTAACCAAGGCAAAGGTGGGGGAGAGGGCCGGAAGGACAAGGGCCAAAACTGGAAGGATTGGGGGCAGAAAAAGCCTCCAAGTGGCAAGAACGGGCAAAGCAAACCAGATATGAAGCAGCCACCCAAGCCTTGAAGCCCATGTTTCATATGCAATGGCCCTTATTGGGTACGCGACTGTTCGGAGAAGAAGTCGCTTAATGCCTTAGCTGCACAGCTCAAGGGCCAGTCCACACCTTCGACGGAGGAACCCCAACACAACATGGGTACTCTCCAATGCCTTGGCGCACTCAAGACTCACCCATCAGCAGCCATGAAGAGTGGGCTCATGTATGTGAGTGCGCACATCAACGGCCACACCGTTCGTGCAATGCTCGACACCGGAGCCACGCACAACTTCATTTTCGAAGAAGAGGGCAAGTGCCTAGGCCTCAAGATCACAAAGGAAGGAGGCACCATGAAGGCGGTAAACTCACCCGCTGCTCGATCGCAGACCGCACAAGAGCGCGTGTGACACTCGGGACGTGGAGCGGAAAGCTTGATTTCTCTGTCGTGCCTATGGACGACTTCAAGATGGTCCTCGGCATGAAATTCTTTGATAAGGTACATGCCTTCCCTCTACCAGCTACAAACTCCCTAAGCATCCTCGATGGGAGTAATGCATGCATGGTTCCCGCCGAGCGCTCCAAGGCCACGGATAAAACGCTCTCGGCCATACAATTTAAGAAAGCTTTTCGGAAGGACCCTAGCTTGTCTCCATCCTGAGGAGGCGAACGAAGGAGAATCTCGCTCAAGCTCACTGCCAAGTCCCACAATCTATCGACGAAGTCCTCGACGAATTTAAGGACGTTATGCCTCCAAAACTTCCACAAAAGCTCCCACCTAGACGAGAGGTGGATCATGAGATCGAGCTAGAACAAGGCGCAAAGCCACCGGCATTGGCACCCTACCGTATGGCGCTACCGAAACTCGAGGAGTTGCGGAGACAACCCAAAGACCTGCTGGATTCGGGCTATATCCGCCCATCAAAGGCTCCGTTCGGTTCACCCGTGCTCTTCCAAAAGAAGAAAGATGGATCTCTCCGAATGTGCATCGATTATCGGGTGCTCACAAGATCACCATCAAGAACAAGTATCTGATCCTACTGATCGCAGACTTGTTCGACCAGCTTGGCAAAGAGCGGTACTTCACCAAGCTTGACTTACAACAAGGTACTACCAAGTGCGAATCACCAAGGGAGACGAACCAAAGACGGCATGCGTAACCAGGTACGGATCTTTTGAATTCCTTGTTATGCCATTTGGTCTCACCAATGCACCGGCCACATTTTGCACTCTTATGAATAAAGTCCTTCTACCATTCCTCGACCGTTTCGTCGTTGTGTACTTGGATGACATAGTGGTGTATAGCACCACGCTTAAGGAACATGCCCACCACTTGTGGCAAGTTCTCTAAGTACTACGGGAGAACGAACTCTACCTCAAGATGGAGAAATGCTCGTTTGCTCAACAAGAGGTGGAGTTCCTTGGTCACATGATAGCGGACGGGAAGTTGATAATGGAGAATGCAAAGGTGAAGGCCATCATCGAGTGGGAACCTCCCACCAAGGTACCCAAACTTCGCTCTTTTCTTAGATTGGTGAATTACTACCACCGCTTCATTAAGGGATACTCAATGAGAAATGCACCTTGACCGATTTACTTTAGAAGAATCGAACATGGCATTGGTCCGAGGAATGCCAGATGCATTCGGCGAGTCAAGGCAATTTCTCGAGAACCCGTCGTTGTTCTTCCGGACCACACAAAGCCATTTGAGGTGCAAACGGATGCCTCCGACGCCGCCATTAATGAGTACTTATGCAAGAAAGGCCACCCTATAAAGCGTTCGAGAGCCGAAAGCTAAATGACACGGGCGCCGCTTACACCGCAAGAAAAAGAGATGACCTTTATCATTCATTGCCTACGCGTGTGGCGACACTACTTGCTTTCGCTCACACTTCGTGATCTTAACGGATAATGTAGCCACGAGCTACTTCCCAAACGCAAAAACATTTAAGCCCCAAAGCAAGCAAGGGCAGGACTTCCTCATGGATTTGACTACCGCTCGAGTACAAACCTGGTAAAGCCAACGTTGTGGCAAATGCTTTAAGTCATAAAGCGGAGTTGGCAACCCTTAGTATGAGCCAACCGAAGTCCGACCTTGTTGAACGCATCAAGGAAGGTCTCCAATAAGACCCCATCGCAAAAGACTTGTTGAGGAAAGTTCTCAAAGGCAAGACAAGACGATTTTGGCAAGAGGAAGGCATCCTTCTCACCAAAGGAGATCGACTTTTTGTGCCAAGGTAGGGAAATCTATGGAAAGAGGTCATCAAGGAGTGCCACGACTCGAAGTGGGCTGGCCACCCCGGAGTAGAGCGCACGACCGCACTTGTCCAAGCCTCGTATTTTTGGCCGAACATAAGGGAAGACATCGAGGCCTATGTACGAACTTGTCTTGTGTGCCAATAAGACAAGGTGGATCACCAACTTCTGGCAGGATTGTTGGAGCCCCATAAGATCAAGGCCATGGGAAAGTGTCACCATGGACTTCATCTTGCCTCACAAATCCGAAGGCGCGCGGAAGCATTATGGTCGTGGTTGACCGCTACAAAGCCAGTATCAAAGATTTATCGCCGCACTAATCGATTGCAAAGTGGATGAAGTTGCCCGCCTTTTCATCAAGCATATCGTGAAGCTATGGGAGTTCAAGAGAATAGAATAGTGATCGAGACCTAAGATTCACCGGCCGCTGACGGAGCTCTTGAATGTTGGGAACCGACCTCAAGTTCTCGATGCTCTTCCATCCGTAAACCGATGGCCAAACCGAGCGCATCAACAACCTCCTCGAGATGTATCCGAGGCACTATGTAAGCGCTCACCAGCGAGATTGGCTAAGTTCGGACGTTGCCCAATTTTTCATACAATCTTGAAAGGAGCGAGGCTACGGGCAAGAGTCCTTCCGAGATCATCATGGGGGATTCCAACCCATGACGCCCAATGCCATAGCCTCGACATATAGAGGGAAAAGCCCAGCTCACAGCCGCTCGCGAGTGGCATGAGGAAGTAGACATCACGCGAGTGTATTTCCAACCCAAGTTCTAAATTGTAAATATCCTAGAATTCTCTAGAACTTAAAGATTTAAGCCTTTAAAGTTCGGGCAAGTTGGCAAGTTGCTAGGTGGTTCTAGAGCCCTCCATCGGCCTATAAATAGGCCACCACCCTTGCCATTTTACACACAACACACCACAATTCCAAAGACACACAACTCACAACACACACAAGCTCAAGCTTTCTCAAATTACTCTTTGTGAGTAATAAAGTTGTATAGTTTGGCCACATTGCTCTTGCTTCTCTTTTAGTGTTTGTATAAGCTTTCTTTGCTTAGCTAGTTCGAGAAGTGTTCTAGGCTTACTTAGCGACTAACGTGCTAAAGTCGGCTAAGTGTCGCAGTGGGTTTCTGCAAGAAAATACTCATCTCGTGACATTACGCTAAGTTCACAGGTTTTGAGCATTTGCGGTTTGTATATTGATGATGTGGATTTTGGAGATATTTGGTTGAAATGTGTTCGTCGAGAGGATGCTAGGGGTTTTTCTTTCTTTATGGCTTTCTCTTTAAAGGAAATCAGTTGTGTATTCCTCAATGTTTAATGTTTAATGCATGACTTACTAATTCGTAATTTGCATGGGGATGGCTTATGTAACACCCCAAATTCATCCAAGAATCTAAAAGGAAATTTGGAATCAAATCTCATAACATTAATCTTATTGCAATTCCCAAAAGGAAATTAATACTAGCCACAAATCAAACATAGTCTCTAAAATAACAAATATAATAAGAATCCTCTAAACCAGGAATTCAACAATAGACAAAGTAGTCACAATTTATTAATCTAGGAAAGCATCAAAGTTTTTCAGCGAACAAATCCTCTCCTCTAGACCAAAGGTGCACATATGTAAAGTCAATCTGCAAAATGTTGAAGATAAGGGGTGAGCTGTCAACTCGGTAAGTAAATTCATGCATAAGGTTACTAATAAAATACATAATAATAATTATGAAGTACTATAAATCAGAAAACAGTAATTATTTCATAATCTAATATATATATATATATAGTAAAATTCATAATTAGCTAAGTCATAATGCAATAATCGTTTTCAATAAATAATCATTTAAGAAATTATTTATCAATAAAACATTTCATTTGTTCAATTAACTCATGTCATATATTGTTAGCTGCATTCTTAATGACTCGGGTAGTAATTTAGTTAGGGTACTTTATCTCGCAATAATCATTAGTAGGTGTGTACAATATAGCTAGATGTTTGGTAATGTCAATAATGGTAACTACGAACTATGAGTCAAAACCTTAAATACAGTTTTTGGTCTTTCAATTTCAATGTTTCAGTAACATTTCGATAAAACACTGTTATAAGATATTGAATTGACTAAACTTTGCAAATACTTGTTTTTAGGAATACCATTTATTGAAAAACAAGTATTTTAAAGTTTTTTTTAAAACAAGTTTAAGAAAATATTTTAAATAACTTCAAAACCATAAATTGTCAATCGATTTGAATAGTATTATTTTATTCATAAATATTTACAATTATACTTATAATAAACATTATGCATTAATTTACTTACCTTGATCTAAAGAAATCGACAATAACTCTAATCACATGAGCTCACTCTTGGTCTATAATCATTAAAACAAGATTTTTATAAATATCTTATTCAATTACCTCAATTTGATAGGAAAACCCCAAAATCCTTAAATCATGAACTCTTAAGCACATCAATTCACTAAGCTACACTAGACCACTATAGAAGAGTTGGTTTCTAACAAGCTATAACTATGTCAGAAAAATAAAAATATTACAAAAAGCTACTATGAACATTTTGGCATTCAATATAAAAGACCCGCCTTTATGTCTTTTCTTGTAGTTAACTATCATTCATGATGATGTATTTGCTGGCTAAAACAGTTTTAATTTCTATCTTATGAAGAATTATGAACTAAATATCTTTATGGTTGAGTGAATGATAAACGATGGTTTATTGACTGAAATTATTGTGTGACTGCATGACTGTTATAACATTTTGTTTTAATAGTGCTTAATTTCATTCACTATTTCGATTGACCACTCATTTAGTGATACAAGCTAAGCGAGAGCCACAAAAGGGACTGTTTTAGTAGAAGATATCATACCAATACTTGGTTTTAGATTAGGTTTCCCAAGTTGGGTTAACGCAATTTAAATAGGGCTATGCTTAATTTAAAATTAGTGATAAACTAGGCATAGGGATTCACCTTGTAGGGTAATTAGGAACCTTAATCGTATAATGCTATATCTTGTGTTATTTACAACTGGTCATTGTTAGATTGCATATAGATATAAGAAATCCAACAAGGGACAGCTAAGGATGTATTAGGATTCTACCTAGTGCTGTAGTAATTATTGTAGCAACATGATGTTGTAATAAAAAACAATACCATTACGTGAGTTAATTCATTCAACTATATCATTTTTAGTGATTATATCCTTGTGTGAGATCTGTTGATTTATTTTAGTACACTTTATTTTCTGTCATTTAGGTTTCTTAGTTTAATTTAGTTGTTAAAGAATTTGATTTAATTGAATTTGCACCACAATTACTTGCTGTAGCAATTCTTATAGCATCAGTCCCTATGAAGATGATATTCGAATACTTATCACTTTATTACTTGGTGTGTATACTTGCACACTGACACCTATATATATTAAGAAATTAACCAACAGTAGGCTTTATTGTTGTATTTAGAATAAGTTTTACAGTTATTAAAGTAGGAATTATTATTTAGTAGGCATCATTATGCTTCGTCGTAGCAATAGACATGGTTGACGTTGTGGCTGTGGTTGTACTTGGCCAATAGTTGGGTTGACTTCAGCGTTGTACCTACAGGAAAATGAACCCTTGAACGAAGATATAGTTGAGTTCTCAACACATGAGATGGCATAGCAGGCACCAGAGAATATGTCGAACATTGAGCAGTCATTTGATAGGCTAGAGCAAATTATGACTACAGTGGTACAGAATCATACTCATGCACATACCGTTCATGCTAATACTATTGAGCGCGTAAGAAGTTTACGAGCTAAGAGGTTTAATGGTTTAAGAGATCCACCCGAGGCAGAGTCATGGTTCGTTAAGTTAGAACGTATTTTCAATATAGTGAAATGCTCGGAAGAAGATAGACTTTCCTTTGCCACTTTTTTCCTTGAGGATAGAGCTTATCATTAGTGGTAGACAGTACAACATTAATATCAAGGACATGATGCAATTACTTGGGCTATATTTCATAAGGAATTCTATGATCATTATTTTTCAGTCGTGTACCAAGATATTAAACGCAGTGAATTCTTTCGGTTGGTTCAAGGATCTATGATAGTTGAAGAGTGTGAGAAGAAACTTATAAACCGTTCTAGATTTGCTATGTCTATAGTAGGTGATGAGAGTGAGAGATGTAGGCAATTTAAGGAGGGTCTCCGATTTGAGAAATGTACGACCGTGACTGCATCTCGATATACTGAATTTACAAAGGTAGTTGAGGTAGTAAAGAGAGTAGAACATAGTATCTTGGAGGGATGCAGAATTCAAGCCTTGAAACAAAAGGGTAGCCAGAGTTTGGCAGATGTTGGCTCTAGTAGTAGGCTGTTAAGAAAGGAGACACTTATGCTAACTAATCTAATAACATTCAAAGGAGTCAGGGTATAGGTTTCAGGAGAGATTCGAGACAGACTATTAGTTACAGTTTAGTGTAGTAGTCAGTAGGAAGTAATGCCAAGAGTCGGGGATAGTATGACAAAAATAGCAGAGGATACCGTGGTGATCGTTTAAGAAATATACAACGGATTTCTTACCCTTCATTTAGCAAGAATCATTATGGCCAATGTCGTGTAGAAGACAAGATGTGTTATTTATATGGACAGCCTGGTCACATAAAGAGATTCTGCCCTACTTTGCGTCAAAGCGACAATTATGCTCGAGGGATAGCCCCACAATATCAATCTCACTTGCACCAACTCAGGGTCGGAGAGATGTGCGATAGGGATTCTACCTCTACGTTTAGGAGCCGGGCAGAAAATTCCCAGTCGAGAGGGTCAACCGGTCGACCTCAAAGTCGCCCGAGTTTGTACTTTGACATAGTATGAGGCTTCATCTTCTGGCTAGAAATTATTATGGGTATCTTTATCTATCTTTTGCCAGTTGAGGCCATGTACTGTTGATCTTGGATCTATACATTTTTTTATTTCTTGTATGTTTGCCATGCATGTAGAGCGAGAACCCGAACCATTAGATTGTGGGTTAGTTGTTAATACTTCTATTGGAGGATCATAACTTTTTGAGAGTGTGTGTTGAGATTGTATGATTATATTGGTTGAGCATGAACTTGGGGTAAATTTGATTATTTTAGACATTTGAGATTTTGATGCTATTTTGGGCATAGATTGGCTTGCATCTCATCATGCTACTGTGGATTATTTCAAAAAGGAAGTTGTGTTCAAAAAGCCAGGAAAAACTGAGGTGAAATTCTGTGGACAGTGTAAATCATTACCCTTTTGTGTCATATTGGCTATTAGTGTAAGACTGTTATGCACTAGTGGATATTCCACTAGTGCAGGTGTTTCCAGATATATTCCTAGATACTTCTAAGGATGCCGACTAACAAGGAGAATGAGTTCTCTAGCGAGTTAGTCCTTGGGATGGCTCTTATATCTATAGCACCATATAAGATGGTTCCAACTCACCATTAAAGGAACTTAAAGTTCCAGTAGGAATTGGTGGATAAAGGATTTATTAGACCTAGTGTATCCCAGGTAAGAGAGCTCTAGTTTTGTTTGTTAAGAAAAAGATGGTACTTTTAGGCTCGTTATTGACTATAGGTGGTTGAACAAAGTTACAATGCGCATAAGTATCCGCTTCCGTGTATTGGTGACTTGTTTTGATCAACTTCGGAAGCAAATGTGTTTTCTAAGATCAACTTACGCCTGGATATCATCGTTTAGAATCAAAGAGGCTAACATTCTTAAAAACAACATTCGAACTCGTTATGGACACTATGAGTTCCTAGTAATGCCATTCGAGGTTGGTAATGCTCCGGAACTTTTATGGATCTCATGAATAGGATATTTTGCTCTTATCTAGACGTTTGTGATTATATTCATTGATCATATTTTTATGTATTCTCGAGTTAGGAGAACATGCAGAGCATTTGCGAATCGTTTTACGATTTTAAGACAAAAGCGACTTTATGCCAAGTTCAATGAAGTGTGAGTACAAAGTAGTATTTTTGGGCCATGTGATATTAGTTGAAAGGCATTTATGCCGATCCTTAAAAGATCAACGGTCATGAAATGGGAATAGCCTATAAATGTCACAGAGGTTAGGAGTTTCCTTAGATTAGTTTGGGTATTATCATAGATTTGTGGAAGGATTCTCTAAGATTTCCATTCCCGACATGGCTAACTAGGAAGAATGCTAAGTTACAATGTGATGATGATCAGAAAAAGTTTTCAAGAACTTAAGACACGCTTTTACCTCGCTACCAATTCTTACATTTTCATCCGAAACGAAGGGTTTGTGGTATAAAATGATGCCTTTAGACAAGGATTGGGTTGTGTACTAATGCAACATGGGAAGTAGTGGTTTACGCTTATAGAAAACTTAGGAAGCATGAGCAAAACTACCTAAGCACATGATTTAGAGTTAGTCAGTAATGGTGCTTGCACTAAAAACGTGAGGCATTACTTTATAGGTAACGTGTCAAATTTTCACTGATCATAAAGAGCCCAAGTATTTGTTTACTTAAAAAGAGCTAAATTTAAGGTAGGAGATGGATTGAGCTAATTATGGACTATAATTGCACTATTGATTATCATCCGAGTAAAGCAAATGTGTAGCTAATGCATTAAGTAGAAAATTCTCCCATTCTATAGCTCATTTACGAGTGTCATATATCCCTGGGATCGAACTAAGATCTTTGGAGTTGAGTTGAAAGTTAATAATTGCGGAGCTTTGATAATTAATTTTAAGTTAGGACAACTTTGATTGAAAAAGTCCACTATAAGTAAGATTGCACCCATAGCTAATGAAGTTGAGAGAAGATGTACATAAAGGTTTATGAACTGACTTTTTACTGTGAGAGATGATGGAGTCTTAGTCATAGATTATAGACTTTGTGTAGTCGATATTAAAAGGAGTTGACAAAGAATATCATGGAAAAAGCTTATTGTTCAGCTTATGCAATGCATCCTAGTTGGGAAGACGTCTTACACTTTGAGGATCATTATAGTGGTAGGGTAAGAAAAGAGAGATAAATAATTTATTTCTCGGTATTTAGTTTACAATGCATTAAGGTCAACATCCAAGCCCAGGATATTCTCACTACTTTATTCTTAAGTGAAAGTGGAAGCATATCACTATAGATTTTACAAACGGGACTTCCACATACCTAGAGTGGACATGATAGTGTTTGGGTTGTTGTTGGTCGACTTACAAAAATCTCTTCACTTTTTACCATTTAAGACCACCATTCGATGGACAAGTTCGCAGTATTTACGTGGTTGAGAAAATTTGACTTCACGGAGTACCGATGTCTATTGTTTTAGATAGAGACTCCTAATTCACTTTAAGTTCGGACTAGCTTGGCTAAACGCTTTTAGATGTTGAGTACTAGAAAGTGTGTATTTATAATGGAGAAAATTATCATTTTACACTTCAAGTCTCACTAACATCCCTACTTTTATGTTTTTAAGTCCCTTGTAATTTAATTATGTATGTTTTATTTTAATGAACCATTTTATGTATTTTAGGGGATATCATGGTCATTTCACAATGAACAAGAGATCAGATGGAAAAACGGACAGCAATTTTGAATTCAAGACAGTCGAAAACCTTAGGAGGAGCATAAAAAGATAAACGCTCAAGTTCATATATAACGCATCGCACACCGATAATCGCTTTCACGACACTATTCAATTGCATTTCATTACGGACGTGGCATTGTCGTTGACGCGACTATACAATGATGTGGCGGCATTTGATTGGATGAATGATGTGGCATTTGATCGCTTATGTGGCATTCAACAATGATGTGGTGTTGATTAATGACGTCCGCGATCCTATTGGACCAAAATGCCGACTACAACACGTGGTAGAAATGTTAGTGGATCGAAAAATGTATGGATACATGCATATGCGGAATGACAGCCACGATGATGTGTTCCATCCAATAAGAGCTTGCCACGTCTTAGCAATCCCGAGCGTTCAAATTGTTTTAACTCAGATGTGTCATGATTTACTCGGTGTATCTATAAAAGAGGGGCTCCCCACCCAATTTGACACCCTCAATCCATTTTGGGCTCAATTTTCTGTAATTCCATCTCCATCTTTGTATTTTTCTATGTATTTTAATAAAATTCCCATTTTACCCTAGTTCAATTATGAAGTACCTAATTTGGCTTTCGAGTTTGGGTTGGAAGGTGAAGTCTCAACATGCTGCATAAAGCTTAATTTGGTAAATTTACTTTTCCTTCCCTTTAATTTATGTGGATGTTTTGACTTTTAAATGAGCCAGGATAGTAATAATCTTGTCAAATATCGAATTTTAGTATAACCTCACAGAAGGCTATTACTATTTGTACGGGAAGCACTTAGCACCATCTATTAGAGTATAGTTCATGAGGAGTGAAAAATCCTTCCTTAAGTGATTTAATTGGTACTAATAATGAATGTTAAGCGATGATGTATGTTGAGTATAGATCCAGAAGATCAGGTATTTCATTTTAATAGTTTATTCACCTGCCACTTTAATTTAAATTAATAGATAGCCTACATCCTTTGTCATTATAAATCTAACCACTAACTTCGAGAAAAATTCATTTTACAAGCAATTAAAATCCACCTCTCTTGGGATCGACACTCGTCATTGTTGATCTATTCTACAATAGATTCACGTGCTTGCGAGTTGAAAAATTTGCCTGACATTAGGCACCAAGTTGAATTTTAATACAACCATCCACGGACTAATGGTCGATCGAAAGCATACTATTCAAACCCTTGATGATATGCCCCACGAGCTTGTGTTTTAGAATTTAAGGGTAGTTGAGATGTTTATTTACCATGATGGAGTTTGCTTACAATAATAATTTACGAGCTAGTATCGAGATAACACCGTATGAGGCTTTATATGGTAGAAAATGTAGAACTCTAGTATGTTGGGATGAGATTGGTGGCGAAAGGTTATATGGCCTTGAATTAGTTCAAGATACTAATGAAAAGGTGCAGACTTATTCAAGATAGATTAAAAGTGGTCTAAAATAGATATAAGAGCTATACGAGGTAAGAGTGGCGAGGAACTTGAATTCGAAATTGGCAATAAGTTGTCTATGGATTTCTCCTTGGAAAAGGTACTTTGATTTGGAAAGTGTGGAAAGCTAAGCCAGCTACATTGAAATATTAAATTATTGAAGCATTAGCCCGTTAGCTTATCGATTAGCTCTGCCACCCGAGTTATCCAAAATTCATGATGTGTTTCATGTCTCGATGCTTTGAAAAGTACATGTATGATGCGAGTCATGTGTTATGTAGGCAACCAATTGAGTTAAAGGAAGATTTGACTTATGAGGAAGAATCGTCGAGAAATGGAAAAGGAAACACCAAATCTTGCGTTAGAACTATTCCTTTATAAAAGTCTTTGTGGATGAATCACGTAAAGAAGGAGGCTAAATGGGAACACAATGACTTAATAAGGAGCTTAGTATAATCACGCCCATTACAATAAGATGTGTAAATTTCCAAGGAGAAATTTTTATAAGGGGGAGGATTGTAACATATGCCACTTTGTAATTGATTTAATTGAATGTATGATGTTATTTTTAATTTTGTCGAAAATTTTTTAAGGCGTCGAGATTGGTTACAAATGGTTGCGGGTAAATTAGGCGTAACTTCGATGGCGTGTAGTTGAATTTTATTTGGTCTCGGGTTTGGTGTTAGCTTAATTTGTATTAAGCTTAAAAAAAGTCGATTCTTATAAATAGAAAGTGAGAGAGCGGCTTTTTCTTTCACCAAAAAGAGAAGAGAGAGAGAGAGATAGAGAGAGGTTGTAGTTGACCCGTTGACTTCACGATTAAACGGCACTTCAGCCCCAGGCTTGTGCGTCGAAAAGCTCTTGAGATGCATTAGATCCCTCTTATCCTTGCGTAGGAAACAAGCGAGAATGTCTGCGATCAAGTTCAAAAGACTGCAGCTCCGCACGCCACCATGAGTTGATTAAGCCGGAATGGGGCGTAATCTTGGGATTTGTTCTCGACTCGCCTTCGTATTTCAGAGCCAACCCCCATCAAACAACGATTGTCGTTGATTGACATTAAAAAACTCATGGTTTTAGGGAGCTTGATTCATTCACGGTTGCCATGCGTGGAGGTCATCGTTAGGTCAGGAGTCACCTAGGTCAAAGCTACTAGACTTGAGGCTTCGCATAATGGTTGATCGAGCTCGAATTCATCATTAATAGATAGAAGCAATTATATAATTTCTAAGCCAGTGGGGGTAATCCATAATTTTGAAATTAGTAGATATTTTAGAAATTCGGGTTAGAGTAGTTAGGTATTTTGAGATTTTGGGGTAATTTAGTAATTTATGTTGTTAGGGGGGCGTTTAGTAATTTTATATTTTAGAGATAATTTTTATAAATTCCAAACTTTTGAATATTGTAG
>JASUUG010000888.1:212500-216776 GCA_030449905.1 Luvunga scandens | reverse complement strand
TCGAGGAATGGTTGGAGTACTTTATTCATAAGGGTGCAAAAATGTGGCGGTGCATTGGTGAGACCAAACGGCATAACAAGGAATTCGAAAGATCCGTGCCTGGTTACGCATGCCGTTTTTGGCTCATCTCCCTTTGCGATCGTGCTTGGTAGTACCCGACCCAAGTCAAGTTTGGTGAAATACCGCTTAGTTGGTCGAACAAGTCTGCGATCAACGGGATCGGATACTTGTTCTTGATGGTGATCTTGTTGAGCGCCCGATAGTCGATGCACATCCGAGAGATCCATCTTTCTTCTTTTGGAAGAGCACGGGTGCACCGAATGGAGCCTTTGATGGGCGGATGTAGCCTGAATCCAGCAAATCTTTGAGTTGTCTCCGCAACTCCTCGAGCTCGGTGGCGCCATGCGGTATGGTGCCAATGCCGGTGGCTTTACGCCTTGCTCCAGCTCGATCTCATGATCCACCTCTCCTAGGTGGGAGCCTTTGTGGAAGCTTCGGAGGCATAACGTCCTTGAATTCATCGAGGACTTCTTGATGGGTGGTGGGACTTGGCTTGATGAGCTTGAGCGAGATTCTCCTCGTTCAGCTCCCGGATGGAGACCAAGAAGCTAGGGTCCTTCCGGTGCTTTCTTAAATTGCATGGCCGAGCGTCTTATCCGTGGCCTTGGAGCGCTCGGCGGGAACCATGCATGCATTACTCCCATCGAGGATGCTTAGGGAGTTTGTAGAGGGTAGAGGGAAGGCATGTACCTTATCAAAGAACTCCATGCCGAGGACCATCTTGAAGTCGTCCATGGGCACGACGAAGAAATCAAGCTTTCCGCTCCATGTCCCGAGTGTCACGCGCACTCCTTGCACGGTGCCTGCGATCGGTTTGGCGGGTGAGTTTACCGCCTTCATAGTGCCTCATTCCTTAGTGATTTTGAGGCCTAGGCGCTTGGCCTCTTCTTCGGAAATGAAATTGTGCGTGGCTCCGGTGTCGAGCATTGCACGAACGGTGTGGCCGTTGATGTGCGCACTCACGTACATGAGCCCACTCTTCGTGGCTGCTGGTGGGTGAGTCTTGAGTGCGCCAAGGCGTTGGAGAGTACCCATGTTGTGTTGGGGTTCCTCCGTCGAGGGTGTGGACTGGCCCTTGAGCTGCGCGGCTAAGGCATTAAGCGACTTCTTCTCCGGACAGTCGCGTACCCAGTGAGGGCCATTGCATATGAAGCATGGGCTTCGTGGCTTGGGTGGCTGCTTTGCATCTGGTTTGCTTTGCCCGCTCTTGCCGCTTGGAGGTTTTTTCTGCCCCCAATCCTTCTTGTTTTGGCCCATGTCCTTCCGGCCCTCTCCCCCACCTTTGCCGTGGCTAGGCCTCTTGTCCTTGGATTGGGCGGAGTAGTCGGTAAGTGATTCCGCAATGGCGATGGCGTCGTCGAGAGTTTGGACGCCACGCCTATCAAGTTCCGCTTTGGCCCAATCCTTGAGGCCGTCTTGGAAGTAGAAGAGAGAGTCCTTATCGGACATATCGGTTATCTCAAGCATAAGAGTAGTAAAGTCGTTGATGTAGTCGCGGACGTTACCTGTTTGCTTGAGACGACGAGGCGCCCTCGTGCTTCCTTATCCGAATTGCTTAGGTCAAAGTGTTTGCGGAGTTCACGTTTGAACTCAGCCCAAGTGTTGATGGCGCATATGCCCTTGCCCATCTCCCATGCTTCCGCCGCCACCATAGTTGTGCGGCGCCTCGAAGAAACGTAGGCGCGGTGCCTACCTTTGTTGCTTCGTCGCGAACACCCAAGGCGTCGAAGTATTGTTCCAGCCCGAAGAGGAAGTTGTCCACGACAGTGGCATTGCGTGTGCCATCGTAGGTGTCGGGCTTTGGCACATCGATGCGGCGCGCATCATTCGTGCTTGTCGAAGCCGGGCTGGGAGTGAATGTGCGCTTGTGCCATGCCCAATCCGAGCGGACTTCATCCACCTCCGCACGGATCGCGCGTAGCTCGCTTTGTACGAAGCTACGCAAATTCAGCAGCTCCTCATGGAATGCTCGAAACTCCCCTCGGAGAGAGTCGGCTTGGTCTTGCATGAGGGCCTTGGTGGCTACTGTGAACTCACCATACTCGCCCTCAAGACCGTCCACCCTCACCTCCAAAGTATCGAGGGTGTCCTGGACAGCGGACATAGATGTTTCGAGCGTGGCGACGCGAGGGTGTCCAGGGCATCCACAGAAACAGCCTTGGACTTGCCGCGGGACTTAGCTTGTGCACGTCCCTCCTCGCGGCCACGAGTTGGCTCGACAGACTCCACACCGACAACACCCTCTTGTGTAGTGCTGGGAAGGTTGGCCATTGCTTGTGAGCTAGGTTGCGTGGGTGCAAAACTCAGCTCTGATACCACTTGTCACGGGATGAGTATTTTGCGCAGCAAACCCGTGCGGCACTTAGTCGACTTCTAGCACGCTAGTCATTAAGTAAGCCTAAAACACTTCTCAAACTAGCTAAGCAAAGAAAGCTTATTCAAAGGCTAGAGAGAAGCAAGAGCAATGTGGCCAAACTATACACTTGATTACTCACAAGAGTAATTTACAAGAGAGCTTTACAAGAGAGCTTTGAGAGCTTGTGTGTTGTGAGTTGTGTGTGCTGGAATTGTGGTGTGTTGTGTGTAAAATGGCAAGGGCGGTGGCCTATTTATAGGCTTGGATGGAGGGCTCTAGAACCACCTAGCAACTTGCCAAGTTGCCTAGAACTCTAAGGACTAGAAAGCTCAATTCTAGAGAGTTCTAGGATATTTACAATTTTCTAGAAGTTGGGCTGGACATACTAAGCGCACCCGCATTTTTGTTGAGCGAGCCCGCGGCAAGAAACTTAGCCTCCGATTGCGGGAGATTTTGGCGGCCCGTGACAGTGTGCTCACATTTTGGCCAAATGCTCGCCCACGGCCAAGGCCAAGCCACGCAGCCACCCCGCGTCCAACGCCAAGGCACAGGGCCACGCTCGAGCTCCCTATCCTTGCCTCGGGAGCGCGGCCGGAGTGTGTGTTGTGTGTGCGTGAGAGTGTACAACCTGCCTTGGTCGCTAGCATGTGCTGCATTTCGAGCAAGGCACGGAGCCAGCCCGCGGCCAAGGCCAAGGCCGAGGCACGCAGCCACCCCGCGGCAAAGGAAGGCACGCGTCTACCCCGCGGCCAAGGCCATGGCACCCAGCCAGCCCGCGGCCAAGGCCTTGGCACGCCGCCACCCCGCGGCCAAGGCCAAGGCCGTGTGCTGTGTAGCTCACGGATCTTGGCCAACTTTCATGTTTCCGGGGCGGTGCGGGATTTTGGGGTGATGCATTAGATACGTGCGACAGTCGAGCGTTGGAAAAGAGGGGAGTCGATTTTGAGGTCCGAACCTCATTTTACGGCCGATTTACCGAGGGTGCGGGGGTGCGAAAAGGGGACAAAACGTGCCCGCGAATTGTTCCGATTTTGGTAGAACTGGGCCGGGGGCCTCCTCACGGCGCAAGTACTGTTTTCCGCTCGAAGAAATGGCAAAAATAATGCGGGAGGCCCTGCGCCCATTTTTCCCCCGGAAAAGGGCAAAATCCGTGAGCTATAGCACACGGATTGTGGCCAAATTTCGCGTTTCGGGGGCGGCGTGGGATTTTGGGCTGGCGTCGTCGGGTTTGGTGGGAGTCGGTGGTGGGAGAAAACGGAATCCAATTCCGAGCTCCGAAACTCGTTTTACGGCCATCTTACCGGCAGCGAACGGGTGCCCGAACGGGTGGGCCAACTCGTCCGATTCGGGCAAAACCGGAGAAAGAAGTGGAAGGTAGGTGTGGATCTCAGTTTTTGGTCCAAGAATACGAAGAAACGGCGAGGACCGTGTGCTCACATTTTGGCCAAATGCTCGCCCGCGGCCAAGGCCAAGCCACACAGCCACCCCGCGGCCAACGCCAAGGCACAGGGCCACGCTGGAGCTCCCTATCCTTGCCTCGGGATCGCGGCCGGAGTGTGTGCCGTGTGTGCGTGAGAGTGTGCGACCTGCCTTGGTCACGGGCATGTGCTGCATTTCGAGCAAGGCACAAAGCCAGCCCGCCGCCAAGGCCAAGGCTGAGGCACGCAGCCACCCCGTGGCCAAGGCCAAGGCACCCGACCAGCCCGCGGCCAAGGCCATGGCACCCAGCCAGCCCGCGGCCAAGGCCATGGCACCCAGCCAGCCCGCGGCCAAGGCCTAGGCACGCAGCCAGCCTGCGGCCAAGGCCTTGGCACGCAGCCACCCCGAGGCCAAGGCCAAGGCGATGGCACGCAGCCACCC